>ML814522.1:77887-127813 GCA_009831015.1 Picea engelmannii | reverse complement strand
TACAGTAATATGTCCCTTTCCCATAATGATGATGTCATCTTATTACATGATTCCTTGATCACATGTATAGACTAGGTATTGAATACATTAATCTGCATTTGCTGTGATTGGTTTGTGTTGTTGTGATTGGAATGACGCAAGAGAATCGGAGCAAAGCTTGGAACAACAGAGATTAAAGGAGAGCGTTCATAAGGTATGTCCGCCATCTATTTCTCTTAGTTCATTTCAATAGTCTAGATCTAGGGAAAGAGTAGTATTCTGTCACGTTTTGTTCCAGATCCAGGTGGATCTGGGGAGATTGGTCTGTGTCCGCACTCACGAATTTATCCTTAAACAATTTGACTCACACTTAGAAGATTATTTTTCATGTCTTCTACTAGTAGAACATTTTTTGCTTTTGTATTCTTGTTCCCAATTCTAACTATTCATTTTCCAATGATTTTAGTTGAATCATCATTTCCAAAGGAGACTGGTCCATCTCTTTCCTTTCTTAATATAAGAAACCTATATCTATCACCTGTCACATGTTTTTAACAGCCACTGTCAACATACCAACCACGTTTCTTCTACTTATCTTGTAGAGTGAGTGTACATTCTTCATTGATGTACTGACTCTTCTTTCTTATCCATGTCCTTTTCTGAGGTTCTTGTCTGTGATTGTTTTTGTCATGTTGTGGTTCTCTAGGAGGGATTGTCATTCTGCAATCTTTGGCCATGTGTCCAAATTTGTTACACTTGTATCATTCCACTTCGGTGCTTAATGATTCAAACCTATTATAAATTATTCTCTGTGTTTCAGTAGGCCTTCTTGGATAACCCTTTTGTGTACGACTTTCAAATTTTTTGATGTTCTTGTTGTTAGATCTGCAATTCACAGCTTTATGTCCAAAATTATTACATGCATAACATAAACCAAAAAATATATTTTGATACTTGGAAGTTGAAGATCTTCTGAAAGGAGGTGCTCCCATGAATCCTTATTCTTCCTGAGACCTATTTGTTTATGTTGTTTGTTGATTCTGAAATCTGAATCTTCTCGGTGGAGGAGTGTCCTTGTAATTTTCTCAGTAGACCTTCCTATCCCTTTTGATTGTTTCTGCATAGATTTTTCGATATGTTTCTTGTTATGTTGTTTTGGAGCTTGATCCCTTTTTTGTCTGATTGTATCCAAGTCCAGACTTGTCATGATTAGGCCTTTGACTACTGATAATGCCATTCAAAACTTTTGAGTTGTTCTGCATATTTTTCTTTTGAATATCCTTTCATAATGTGACAATCTCTGCTTCCAAATTTTCAATGATATTGTCTCTTCCTTCTAGCTATTCTTTGAGTGCTTCTTTAATTCTTTTATCTTCTTCAATTTGAACCTTCAAATTTGTGATCATTTGTTCTAATTCCTGAGTGTCTTCTTTCTTGTCTAGTTCTGCTTGTAGCTTCTCATTTCATATGCTGTGAAGATTCCATGTAGTTTGTCCATGCTTATTGAGTTTAGATCTTCTCTTTTATCTAGTGTTGATATCTTAGGGTCAAATCTCATAGGAAGAGATCTTAGTACCTTTTGAACAATTACAGATTCTTGAATTTATTCTCCCAATCCCATGATTGCATTTACTATTTCATCGACTCGTAAGAAGTTAGATGAAATATTATCATCTTCCTTCATCTTTATTTTTTTGAACTGACCTCTGTAAGTTTGAATCTTTGCTGCTTTGACTTTTGAATCTCCTTCATAAATATTTCGAAGTTTGTCCCAAATCTCTTTAGCAGATTTACAATGTGCAAATTTGGTGAATATCGTTTCACCAAGACTATTCACAAATACATTTGTGGCTTTGGAATTATTTTGATTGATTTTCACTTATTTGTCATTTCTTGGCGGAACTACTGGTACTGTGTGTCCATCTACAATTGATTTCCAAATTTCAAATCCATGTGTCTGCATATATGTCTTAATCCCTATGCTCCAAAATGCATACTTTTTTCCATCAAACTGTGTTATTCCATTTTTATACAAGTTGTTTCTCTCCATGATCTACCTTTCAGTGGTTAAACTGATTTCTGAAGGAACCTTCTTCTGATACCAATTGTTGGATTACTGAGATGGGGGGTGAATCAGTAATAGAGAAATTTAATCATTTTTAACCATATAATCTAAGTTTTATATCAATGTAGCATTATCATCCATAACTGTAGATTAAATAAGCAATGAACAAATGAGAAATCATACACATACACAGTAAACCAGTTTTTTACGTGGAAACCCAAAGCGGGAGAAAACTATGTCTTGAAGAATTACATTCATTGGAAGCACCAACTTCCTTTGTTTTCCAACTACAACTGGAAGGAGGCTCCTACCCCCTAGTTTCTCAGGCTACAACGTGAGAGAAGATCCAACTCCCCAATTCTATGGCTACAACTGGAAGGAGGCTACAACCCCCTATGTTCTCCATGTACAACCGGGAGGTGGTTACAACCACCTGTCCTTGCCCCGTCAAATCACCTTGACGTATAAGTAGAATGACGAAACCACTGTCACACTATCACTTTGAGATATATTGTTGTAAACTTGTACCAATAAACCTACACCAAACAACCTGTACCAATAAACCTGAACCATGCATCAACCTGTACCTCAACCTGTAATCAATCTGTACCATAAACAAGTGCATCAACCATGCACCAACCTGTAATCAACTTGTACCATAAACAAGTGCATCCAACCATGTACCAAGTATGTACCAATCATGTATCAAATACTAATCAACTATGACACATCAATATGTACCAACATCATCAACTATACACCTCATGTATGTGCCAACTCATCAACTACTTGTCTCAACCATGTACCCAACATGTACCTAAACCAAAAGCCCTCATTAATTTCATCATCCAAAGCTGATTTGTAACTCTGTAATAGACTTTGTGTATATGATCACATATCTGCAAACCTTCCTTAACTTTAACAACAAGAGACTAGCATTTTCATCAAACTTTTCATTAGTCTCATATGACTAGTTTTGGATTAGTCAACAACCCTAACTTGAAATAATCATAACTACGTACCTGTAATGAATGAAGATCTAAAAATAGTACACAATGTTCTTCAGTGTGTTTTATGCAATTCCTCTAGGTGTCACTACTTGAAACCACTTAGAAAAGGAGTTATAACAAAAATGACATACCTTGTTGAATTCTGGCTTATTCTAGAGAGAGAACTTGTAGAGCATTCCCCGCACATAATATTTGTTGTATGGATTTGAATATTTTACAAAGAATACTACAGACAGTAATATAACCAACACATTTGGTCTTACTTAATTTTGATCTTTTATGAAGAATTTATGATGTTTTTACCCCAAACACATGTTTTAGACTAGTTTCAGGACTAGCCACAAACCCTATTTTCCACGGAGTGTAACTACAAAAATGCAACGACCCCCAATACGAAATTCGTACTACAACTACTTGGATATGTTTTCTCAATGTCCTATAAATTTCATGGTCTGAATCATTCTAGAAAAAACGTTATTGTGAAAATGGTGAGATGACCTATAAATAACATACCTTAGAAAGCATCATCAAAAGAATTTATACTCCCTTGAATTCCGGCCTTCTTTACTTCACCTTCTCTCTGAAATTCGGCTTAGATATCCTTTGGTTACCTCAGTCACCTGTATATATTCAATATTCTCAAGTGTGATGTGAAATGAGAGAGCCTTTCCTCTTTTTTATACTTTCATGTAGCTTCCTCAAGGGGTTACCTTTTAACCATCTTAACCCAGTTTCCTTATTTTAAGGTTAATCAACTTCTAACCACTTGTCCAATTAGTAATTTATCCATTAAATTTATTATTTAAATAATTTATTTTGTATCCACTTTGACTTATAGTAGACTCATCACTTCACTTTACCTTAAGGGGTTACCTTCTAATGATCTTAAACCACTTTCCTTATTTTAGGGCTGACCCACTTCTAATGACTTATCAACTTAGTAATTTCTCCATTAAATTTATTATTTAAATAATTTATTTTGTATTCACTTTGAATTATAGTACACACATCACTTCACTTTATTATATACCTTCTAAAAATCTCTTAAACCAATTTGACTACTTTGACCTTTTGGGGCTTCTAGATGACTCATGAGGGTTCTCCAACTTCACATGGCCATAACTCTCTAACCGTGAGGAGTTATGTGAAGTTACACATACGAATGGAAATTGCATGACATGTACTATCCATATAGAATAGTATTACCTACAAATATATCAAAACTCATATTGTTATCCATCAAATAAACTTGGGTCCATTACCCAAACCTGGGTTCTCCAACTTCCTTCAAGGGTTGACATCAATGACAACCAACCTTAATCAACAAGGCTTACCATCAGATTTAATAGTAGGCATGGCTTCTTTCCATCTAGTAAAGTAATCCATGGCCACAATAATATGATAGTGCCCCCCAGCCGAAGATAGGTTACAGTCCATAAAATATATGCCCCACTTGGTGAAGGGACCGACAATGATGAATGGGTGAAGAGGGGTTGGGTGCGAGCACATTTTCTGAGTGAATACCTGGCAAGGGTGACACTTCTTGACCACTTTAACACAATCTTCAAAAATTGATGGCCAAAAATAACTGGATTGCAATATTTTTTGGGTTGTCACAAGCCCAAATAATTGACCACCACAAGCCCCATTGTGAGAGTCATTGAGAACATACTCAACTTCCTCATGTGTCAAGAAATGATGTAAAATATTATCTACTCCTCAATGATACAAAGTGTTGCCAATGGTAAGGCATTTTTTATCCTGATGACATATACATCGTCAATCATCTCTCCATGGATGTTGGGGTAGCTTCAAGGTTTGAAGATAAATTAGAATGTATCCATACTAGGGGTACGAAGATGAGATAAGGAAGATATGTTCATTCGTGAATGAATTGTCGTGAAAAATTTTCTCATCTAGTCGAGGGAAGTCCAATATCAACTGGGAAAAAACTAGCAAATTCTTAGAATTTGCCGAAGCGAAATTGAGATAAAATTCTTGCAAAATAACAATCCACTTATTGTATTCCCCCCCTATGATATTCCTAGTGAGGACATATTGAAATATATTGATATCCGCAACCATGGTAGTTTTTCAAAGTAATATATAATTTTGTAATATTTGAACCACATGTATGATGACCAAGGCTAGTTTCTCTACGTGAGAGTATTTAAGTTTAGGACTGACTAGGTTTTGAATGAGATAGTAGACAATGTGTTCATGGAGATCACCATCCTCTTGAACCACAACCATACCAACCATCCCTTCGGACACACTGATATAAAGAAAATAGTCTCTACTATAGTCTAGAGGCTTCAGCAGAGGTACCGACACCAAAGGTTTATTAAGAGAATTGAAGGATTCCTAGGCTTACTCATACCATATAAATGGAGTATCCTTGTTCAAAATACAAATGAAACGCTTAGTTAACTTGGCATAGTTCACTATGAACCAACATAGGAAATTAGCCTTCCCCTGTAAACCTTGAAGTTGTAAAATGTTGCACAGGGGAGGCAATTGAAGTATTTCCTCAACATTCATAGGATCTACCATGATCCCATGCTCAAACACTAAGAATCCTAAAATACGTCCAGACCTGACGCAGAAGATGCACTTGTGAGGGTTCAACCAAATGTGATAGTAATGGCATATCTCAAATACTAATCGAAGGTGAGCGGAGTGATCTACTCTCTTGTGAGAGTGAGTAGCAAGATCATCTATGTAAGCTTTGAAAATATGCTTGAGATCGTGAAAAAAAAAGTTCATGGCATGTTTGAAGGTTGCTTCGGCATTTTTAAGGCCGAAAGTAATTTTAAGGTATGCAAAATTACCCCAAGGACAAATAAATGTTGTCTTATGTTGATCATTGGGTTTGATTTAAATTTGATTATACCCTGAAAATCCATCCATAAAAGAAAAGACTTTCCTCCTGCACACTCATTAAGAATCTGGTCAATTAACAGAGTTGGGAAGTTGTCTTTAGGAAAATCCTTGTTGAGGTCTCGAAAATCCATACATATGTGGATGGTTCCTTGTTTTTTATTTACGGGAATGGGGTTGGACACCCATTTAGTCAAGGGAACTGGGTAGATGAAGCTAGTATTAAGTAGCTTCTCTACCTCTTCCTTAATAGTAGGGGTCTTCCTTGGATTTACAACTCTAAGACATTATCGAACATGTATAACATACATAAAGGTTTTAATCTCATGTTCAACAATGTTGGGGTCGATCCCTAGCATCTCTTCATATGACAAAGCGAATACATCATGAAATTATTTGAAGAGATCGGTGTAGATATGAATTTCTTCACGCAAACAATCCGCAATGATATATACGTTCTAATTTTTTCCAGGAAGACGAGAGCTGTCAATCGTGATGGTAGGAAAAATATTTTCCATGTTTCCTTTGGCATAAATACCATGCGTATATAATGGAACCACAACGTGACTGACCATCTCACTCAAGGTAGATCTAAATTCATCTTGTTCAATCCTAACAAGATCTGGGAGGAAATAGGAGCAATGATGCATATTGTCCCAATGTCTATTAGGACTATACATGGCCTCTAATATGAATTCATCCAAAGGTAAAGTATCATCAAGGGAATCATGTGAACAAGATGATTGGACGACCCATACGGGCTCTAGAACAGGATTCACCTTGTCTATCCCCGAGGAGAAAGGATTTGAATCAACAGTAGTGTTAAGAATAGATTGATACCCAACTTTTGCCACTGACACTGGAATTTCCATCCCAATGTGCGACTGACCTTCATAAGACATATTCGCGGAAGGTAGGGTCCAAGGGTCATTGAAATACAAAGTACGAAAAGGAATGGACCTCACTAATGATGAAGACTCACTGGAAATGGCATGAATGTGCTGAATTGGTGCCATGAAATCAAAGATACCCATGAGAGAGGAATACATTCTAACACAAAAATCCTCAGTTTCTTGATAAGAATTGTTGATTACAAGGACCGAAGGTTCGACTGATGCATTAGGACTAGCATGCGCAAAGGACAATTCATCAATTGTCACTATTTTCCCTTCGTGGGGAAAACATAAAGTGTGGAAAATGGATGACATGACAATTTTCATGGCAGAAGTCCAATTACACCCTAGAAGTAAATTATAGTCAATGGGAGCATCAACCACATCAACATCAACCTCCATTGTCTTCCCACCTAATGAGACTGGAAAAGTGGGAATATTTTTGTGGGGTCGAAAAGAACGCCCATCAAATGTTGTCAACATAGTCATAGATTGGGATAGAGTTAGAGAGCCATTGGATTTCCAATAGGTTAGGGACATCACGCACGTCACAACACCTTCATCAATTATAGTGCCTTTGATGGTAATGTTTTTGTACTCCACATGGATTTGAAAGGCCATGTGGTAAGGTGAGCGAGGCCTAACATCTGTAACGTCAAACTTAATAACCTTCGAGCCATACGGGTCTAGAGATACTAATGAAAATAACAAGGCCTTCCTCTATGAAGGAAATGTCTGGAGCACCTCCAAATCTGACATCACACAAGGGGTTTGACCCAGATCTTTGACAATCAAATAGTTATGGGAAACTCTGGCATTAGGATCGTGGGTAGAGCGCTTTAGTACTCCTTTCAGAATATGAGGCAGAGGTTTCATCCTTTTGATTTGCAAGGGTGTTTCCGGAGGAGGAGGAGACTCTGGACCTAAAACAATCTGTGAAGAACCATAATCATGTGATCAAGTGGCTACATCAATATGAGACTTGACCATATTTACACATATATGGACACCTTCATGTGCTGAGGGGTTTTGACTCCCACTCAATGCATTTTTAGTGTTGGTGGTCCCCGAGGCCATGTGTTGATTATGCATAAACAGATTTTTTAGCACAACGGATGGTTTTGATAAGAGCCTCAATTGATCTAGATGGATGTTGATGGCCTCCCACCTATTCCAACTAATTTATTTTCGCATTTTTCTAGTTTGGCATTTTTTCTTAGTTTTCGAGTCCTCGGCTTCCGGGGCCATTTTGAGGCCTTAAATAGCGTTTTTAGGGCTCTCTACAATCACACTATGGATGAAGTCAAATTCTGATGGAAACATGTGCAATACTCAGATAGACCTTTCTAATGAGCTATCATGCGCCTAAAATGGATATCGTATGCAAAAGTTACGACCCCGGGAAGTTGTTGTGCTAACATACCCCAACGGGGCCCACATGACTTTTGGCGCTTCATCTCCTAGGGTTTCATTTTTGGATGTCTAGGGTTTTTGAATTCACGTTTATTGTAAAAATGCCTTCAGAGCCTCATTCTACTCATCTTCTTTCAAATGAGCATAGTCGTCACATCTCTTCTCAGAGATAAGTCACCACCATTCCAGCGTGTTTATTGTCCGTTGCATTTTACAGTTTCATCTTATTTCCTTATTGAATAGAAAACAATTTTATTGCATCTCAGTTATTTTGTGTTAAGAATTTGTTAATAATAATATGTATACATTTCATTCTTCTCATAAAATATGGATTAGTGGTATCAAAGAAATCCACTCCTTGTCTATCTTAATGCATGTCCTCAACGAGGTCAAGGTACAAAGAATTGGGTCTCGAGCTTGTTTCTCTTAAGGACAAAATATCTCACATGTCCAAGATACCTCTCATGGTGGGAGAAAAAAAATACAACGGGATAGGAGATATTTTCAAAATGTTTCTTGAGGAATCCCTCACGCAACAGACGAACAAGATGATCGATAGTTTTTCACAAATCCTTCGGTGGCTACCAACATGTGACACATATTCCTCAAGCGGAGGCGCAATCCTCTTCAAGGTACAAATAAAATTTGATATTCCTGTATTTGAAGGTCAAATAGATGCATATGTTGTAGAAAAATGGTTGAATCTACTAGAAGGGTATTTCTTTGTCCATAACTTTTCAAATAGAGAAAATATTACTTTTGCGCTCCTCAAAGTCATTCCCCATCTCAAATATTGGAGGGAAAATTTCTGTGAGAAAAAGGAAACAAAGGAACCATCATTATTTACAGTCATAGTCACCTGGGATTCCTTCAAGGATTCTATTAAGGAACAATACTACCCTTTCAGAAGTTATGACAAACTGTATACAAAATGGACCACACTGCAGCAGGAAAGAGACCAAGTAGTGCCTGAGTTCACAAATATCTTCCATACCTTGTGCACCAAGATGGGTATCAAATATTCTGAGAGACATCTATTTATCAAGTATTACGGTGGCCTACATAGATACATCGAGGAAAAAATGGAGTTTCTGGACATCTCTTCCTTGGGCATGGCCTATTGATATGCAGTCAATATTGAGCAGAAACTTAAAAAAAAGAAACAAAAATTTGGGCCTGGAAACCCTTCACAGAAAAATCAAGGAAAGGGAGTCCCCAAACCATAGAAAAAAGGACAAAGCAAATATGGAAATCCTTAGGACAACCATTCCAATCCATAAGCAAAGGAGGACATGGGAAAGATAAAGAAAGATATCAGGAAGTGGTGTGACTTCCATAAGAGCCCCTGGAATAACACTATGGATTTCCACTCAGTCGTTGGTGGATGAGGTGAAAGCCTCTAAATCAAATGCATGTTTTGACTCTGAGTCAGAACCATAAAAGGGGAGACATATCATTGATGTGGAACCCAGTCCTATCGTTGCTACCACCAAGCTCCAACTCGGTGAACCAGATGAGCCAGAGGAAGGCGAGCGCCTTTTTCATTCACAGATGTGGGTGAAGGGTACCCCGTTGTACTTCATTGTTGATAGAGGTAGCCATAAAAACCTCATATCAGCAGAGGTTGTCAAGAGGCTAGACTTGCTGACAATGTCACACCCGCAACCCTAAACCATTAGATGTCTCTGCCAAGGAGGAGATCTCCATGTCATCCAACAGTGTCGCCTGTCATATGACATCAAGCTCTTCAAAGACGAGGTATTGAGTGATGTTTCTCCTTTCGAAGTTTGTAATTTTATTTTGGGCCAACCAACCATATTTATGGAAACTTCATGTTGTATATGAGTCTAGGCCTCGCAATGTTATTATCACTTTGAGAAATAAATTGTACATGATACCTGAGGTAGTCCCATCTAGTGTTATTTCCTTGATCTCTTCCAAGCAATGCAGGAAGGCCATCTCTCAGACCGAGAATTTTCTCTTCTTCATGATTCATTCTCAGAGTGAGAAAAATATCATATCCACATCGAGGGCCTTTGTGGCTGACCTCTCTACACAACAGAATCAAGTGAATAAGTTCGTGGAAGAATGCTCAAATATATTCTCCTCACCTACCAGTGTACCTCTGCACTATCATATCAAGAATCCCATCGATATGACCCCAGCGCACCGCTTCTGAATGGGATAATCTATCGATGCTCTCTGTTAGAGAACTAGGATATCAAGCAGAAGATCCAATAACTAATCCACAAGGGGCACATATGTCCCATCTGATCACCTTGTGGGAACCCAATCGTGATGGTGCAGAAGAAAAATTGGACCTGACTACTCTGCATTGATTACCGGGCTCTAAATAAAATCATAGTCAGGAACCGGTACCTGATTCCCCGAATCGATGACCTCCTTTATTAGCTCACTAGTTCCAAGTACTTTATAAATATTGATATGAAGTTTGGCTACCACCAGGTCCCAATAGAATAGACAGATGTATGGAAGACTGCCTTCAAGTCAAAAGAAGGTCTTTTTCAATGGTTGGTCATGCCCTTTGGTTTGACAAATGCTCCAACAACTTTCATGAGGATGATGGACTATATCATGTGACCATTCACCAATACTTTTGTAGCAGTGTATCTGGATGACATCCTCATCTACAACAATACTTGGGCAGACAAATTGTAGCATATTAAGAATATCATGCACACACTGCGACAAAAAAATCTATATGCCAACTTGGAAAAGTTCTCCTTCATCATGGACAAGTTCCATTACCTGGGATACATCATTGATCATCATGGTGTACATGTGAATCCTACCAAGATATAGGTCATCTGTGACTGACCAGCTCTAACCACACTCACTAAGCTTCGAATCTTCTTGGGCCTTGCCAATTTCTTTTGCAGGTTCATGTTGGGATTCTCCCATATTTCATGGGCCCACATGCAAGTAACCAAGGATGGTGGTAAGGAAAAATTTATGTGGGGCCTATCCCAACAACAAGTGTTTGATAATTTGAAGCAATGCTTGTGCTCAACCCCAGAACTTTCATTACTGAACCTGCAACAATGCTTTGAGATCGAGACAAATGATTCAGACTATGTTGTGGGCATCGTTCTCACTCAGCACATCCACCCCGTGGCCTATCATACTAAGACAATATTGGAAGTTTTCCATAAGTACCCTACTTACAAGAAAGAAATGTAATTCATTGTGAAAGCATGCCACCAATGGAGAAATTACATTTTTGGGAAGGAGACAGTCATCCACACTGATCATAAGCCATTTCAGTTCATGCAGACACAAGTCAAATTGCATAAATACCGCCATCAGACGTGGTCCACATACTTGCAACAGTTCCACCTCAACATACAGTATAAAATAGGAAGTACCAACTGATTCGTTGATCTCCTTAGTTGACCTCTAGTCGTAGCACTCACCAAGGTTCTAGACTCTTGCGACTACGAGACCTCCGGATGGCCCCACCTCTATGAGACATACCCTGACTTTTCCACCACCTACCAAATCTTTGGCACAAACTCAGTTTTCACTTCCATATTCATGATAGGTTGTTGTGCCATCTAGACCTTCTCTACATTCCATCAAGTGAGCAAGCGAATCTAATTTTGGAAGTGGCAAGACACTTCAACGTAAAAAATACAGTGGTAGTACTACAAAAACATTTCTACTGGCCGAAAATTTGACAAGATGTGGGAAAGTATATTAGGTCCTGCACTACCTACATTATTTCCAAACCGACCACTAAGAAATAGGGCATGTACACCCCTCTTCCTAATCCTGACAGGCCATGGGAATCCATATCAATGGAATACATTTCAGTCCTTCCATCCACCAAGAGGGGAAATGACTACTTTTTGTGTTTTTTGATTGCTTTTCGAAGATGGCGATTTTGGCCAATTATAAGAAGAGAATCATAGTAGAGGCCACTGCCAAGATATTCTTTGAACAATAATGGGTACATTTTGGAATCCCACAAACCATTTTCTCATATCAAGACAGTTGGTTCCTCATTACATTTTGGTCGAGCCTCTTGTCCCTACTGGACACCAAGCTCACCAAATCCACTGCTTTCCACCCCAAGAGAGACGACCAAACTGAGGTCATCAATCATATGATTGTGCATATCCTATGTATGTACAATTCAAATCACCCCCGCACATGCGATGAGAGTCTTCCCTATGTTCAACATAGCTACAAATGATCCCTACATATCTCAACCGAAAAAATCCCCTTTCAGGTGGGGTTGGGATTCCAACCATTGGGTCCCATGGATGTTTCACTACCCCTTGGGGCCACCTCGGTCGACTCATCCCCTACTCCAACTGAAGATGAAAAAGCCACCTGGTTAATTGAGAATATCCAACACATCCGCCAACAGCTTCATGATATTTTACAGAAGTCCAATGCCAAGTAAAAGCAACACCATGATCAACATTGGGTGCCACATAAGTTTCATGTGGGAGAAAATTTTTGGTAGCACTTGTAGAAAAAAATGCCTTAAAGGGCCCCATCAAAATATTCACCTACTCTGTTATGGACCTTACACCATCACCAAGGTTGTGGGTGGTAATTGTTTTGAGCTCAACATTCCCCCTTTCCTTGGCATACACCCAATGTTTAATGTGTCTCTCATTCGACCATATTTCTCACCATTATTGGACACCTCAGAGATAGAATAACAGTTGACACCAACATATCTCAAACCTGACTGCATGCAACAAGAATCTAGTGGTCATATTGTGGACACACATTTAAAGGGCACTCAACAACAAAGGATCTAGCTTTATCCAATTTTCAAAGTAGGGTAGCTCCTACACCAAGGCAAGTGCCTCACCTAGGGCCAAATTCAGTAGTAATTTCATCATATGATGGGGGAACTCAATGCAATGGAGACCATTTATTTCTAAGGTGGGAGGATTTATCCAGATGGATTTCGGTGGCCTCCCACCTATTCCAACTGGTTCACTTTGGTAGTTTTTTCCTAGTTTTCGGGTCATCGACTTCGTGGGGTGTTTTGAGGCCCTAAACAACGTTTTTAGGGCTTGCCAAAGTGAAGTTGTGGACAAAGTTAGAGTTTGATGTAAACATGTACATTCCTTAGATAGAAATTTCCAACGGGCTGTCATGCACCTAAAATGGAGATCGTATGCGAAAGTTACGACCTCAAGAAGTGTTGATGTACTAACTTACCCCAATGGGGCCCACATGACTTTTGGCGCTTCATCTACTAGCGTTGGGTTTTTGGATCTATAGAGTTTTGGAATTCATGTTTATTGTAAAAATGCCTTCAAAGCCTCATTGTACTCATCTTTTTTTCTAATGAGCGTAGGTGTCACATCTCTTCTGAGAGATAAGCTGCCACCATTCCAGCAAGCTTGTTGTCCACTGCATTTTACAGTTTTAGCTTATTTCCTTATTGAATAGAAACCAATTTTACTACATCTCAGTTCTTCTTTGTTAAGCATATGTTAATAATAATATGTATTTATTTCATTATTTTCATAAAATCTAGATCATCTAGGCTTCCTCAAT
Source organism: Picea engelmannii (assembly GCA_009831015.1). Lineage (NCBI taxonomy): Eukaryota > Viridiplantae > Streptophyta > Pinopsida > Pinales > Pinaceae > Picea > Picea engelmannii. Next base: position 114,026 of record ML814522.1, on the reverse strand, counting down.
TTTTGGACATAGGTGGGTAAGGTGATCATCTTTACGAATTTTACAAGGAACCTTCACCTTATGTTTTTCTTTCTTTCCCTCACCGACATTATTATTCGATCTATCATTGTTAGTATCATCCTTGGATTTATTATTTTTTTTCCCACCCTTATGATTATTATCTCGTCCTTTCCTTTTATTTCCTCCTAGTTGTTGGTTACCATTTGGGTTGGTCGATAAATGTACAGAATGCACATCCACCGACTGAGTGGGAGTGGAGGACAAAGTTGAAGATTGTCCTGCTACAGGCTGGCTTAGATACAAATATTCCAATTGGTTCATCACCAAATTTGTAGAATTATCATTCATATATCCTATTATTCCATTGGCATGAGTCACAGGATTTTTTCTAGGGTCATAATTTGACCACAATGTGTCAGGAAGAATTTCATACAACATCCCAGAATGAGCATATATGATGTCCAATTTCTAGGCTTCGAAAATAACTTCTTCCTTAGATGTTACTCCGGATGTAGAGACATCCTTCAAAATATAAGGCATTAAGGACTTAACGAACCACTCCAGCAGAAACTCTAGAGGAATGTAGGATTTGATCAACCTCTCTTATCTATGCCACTCTTGGATATGGTCTAAGATATGCATGGATTTATCTTGGCGGAGGGCCGAACAAATTTCTACGTCGGCATTGTAACGAAAAAACAATTGGAATTGGTTGAGAAAGACCAACACCATTTGATTAAATTTTTCATATGTTCCCCTCAATATCTCAATGTTCCATTTCATGGCAACCCCCGTGAGGGTGCATTGAAATAGCCTTAAATGAATAAAATCGTCATTCAGGTAGTTAGATGATCACCAAATATGAAAAGTAGTAACATGATCACCTGGATCCTCACCACTCTTTCTTTCTAATTTTGGAATGTCCGAAGGAAGCTTGGTGGGGATGGAGGGCCATAAAAGATCGTGACACACAGGTTCATTCATTAATTTTGACAAATTTGGTAGATTAAGCATGGCCATAAAAGGGAGTCGAGGTTGCGATGTCTGAGCCCGTACTCCTGGGAAATATTTGGGTGGAGGGATTGTAGGACATCCAAGGTTCTGGTATATGCCATGGCCCTGTATGGTAGGATAATATCCTCCTCCAAAATGATTCATAAAAGGATGTATGGGCACCATTCTCATAAAAGTGGCATAATGAGGGTTATATATGTTGCCCCCAACTGAAGTGGATTTGGGCTGGGGGTTTCCCATAGTGTGAAACTCACTCCCTCCAGATGGAACTCTGGCAGATAGAGGGGGATTCTCCATAATAAATGTGTTTTTTAGAATTGACGTGGAGGAAGAGGGGGTAAAGGAAGGAATATAGGAAGTGACTTGTCCACCCGATTGAGCACTCCATCCAGGAGCATTGAGACTAGGATTAGGCCTAGAATAAAGAGGAGGCCAATCACCAACTATAGGATTCATTTGGGGAATATGGCCTCCACAAAACGAGAGAGGATCATACGGAGGATCCATGCCCCCGAGTCCAAAACTAGGATTCACATTAGCCATTGGAATGGAGGATGAGAATTGTGACATCATGTTTAGCATACAAAAAGAAAAGTAATTAGAGACCAAAGGTATTGACTAGGAATTGTGACCTGGTGTACCAAAAGAAGATCTGAAATGTTTCGCTCCTATCGGTTGAGTAGAACCCATAGGTTTGGTAGCACTAGAGGTAGGGATCTTTGACACCCCAACCATCAAGGCTAAAGGAGTCGAAGGGATCCTACTAATCACATAAGATATAGGAGTTGAGGGAATCCCTGTGACATTCAGTTTTGAATCAATACTCATAAATGAATGATCACAAGTCTGGGAGGTGGAGATATATGTACCACGTTTATTAATTTTATTCCTTTTAGAAGGAAACTTCAGTAAAGACTCAATATACGGTGGTAACTTCAAAAAATGATGAGACCTAGGAGGAAGTTGTTCTTTCTTCATAATGACTCAAGACTCAAGATATAAAACCAAATCTGAAGGCCAACTAATAATCATATAGCACACCAAAATAAATAAAAAATGTCAATTCACACAAACAGGATATAGTGGCTGAAAAGGGACCTCCCTCACTGGAGTAGGTATGTCTCTCCCAAGAGGGGCCTGAGACTCCCTTCAAAATATTGGAGGTATTAGAATCAGTTATAAGGGCCCATGTGGGCTTAACAACAAAGTTGATCAGATCACCCCAGAGAGGTAATCCCCCATAAAGGTTTTGTGTGTCCGACCCTTATTTGACTCAGGGTACCTAAAAAATAACCCCTGTAAGTAACCTATGTGGCTACCTATGTCAAGAAACTAGAGTCACCACAATATAACCAATGCACTGGAGAACAGTCGTAAGTCCAGTCCACTGTATGGGCAGGGTAACAAAGCTCGAAATATTGAAAGCATCACCTCTTATGGAGGTAAAGGTACTGGAAAGACCCCCAAATATGAATAGAACCCCATAAATATATCTGACACTAAGAAGGTATTATAGGGCTATCTCTGCAACCAACTTCATGCGACTTCATGCTTAACTCTGGTGTGAGCAGGGCCTCCTAACATCACTAATTAAACAATGGGTTTCACCACTCCTTGGTCAAAAACATATTTTTAGTTTAATAGACTTGGAGAATTTTACTCACAAAATCTTGTTCTAAGGCCCTTATGTCCTATACTTGTCTATGTACCCTGAAAAATAAAATCATTTCTAATCAATTTTAATTAACAAACACTAATTTTAACTTACTCAAAAGGTGTGCTCATGAAACTGATGGCATTACGACTCAGCATATAAAAACAAGAAGATATAAAAACATTGCTAAGCACTACTCTTGAATTTCAAAGAGATAGTATGCTTCTAAATGCAATTTTTCCAATGCAATCTCTACAATTTCAATGAAATACAATCTCTCCACATGTGTCAAAATCAATGAAAATTAATCAAAAGTGCAAATTCCATAATGAAAAATAAGAAAATGTTTTTTGTATTTTTAATATAAAGAAAATAAAATGTAAGGACTAAATAACAACTTCACAGGAAGACCCTACTACAAGCAAAAAGATACAAGACAAGCAGGATACCAAGAAGCAAACACTCAGACCAATGTGCAAGCAAAACCAATAAAAAATATGATAAGAAAGAATATCGCCCAAAAATTCAACAATAAGAAGGCCTCCTATCACTGTGTAATCACTCAACAGTCATGAGACCCAAGAAGACTCAACACCCAACCAAACTCACCCCGAAAATACCAAACTCAACCAGAAATACTAAAGATCTAGTGTACTCGAATGTTTGAGCAAACATCATGTATATACATACCCTAAAGGAAGACAAATTGCATATGTATGCATATGTCAAGGGAAAAATCATGTATACCCAGTAAAACATTGCCCGGGAAAGGGTTAAGCCAAGAAACTTAGATGAAAATAAAAAATAGGCTATCAAGCAACATGAGACAAGGAAACTCAGGTTAACAGAGAGAAAATCGAGGAGAAAAACACTCCAAACCCCAAAAAATAAGATCAATCCCTAGTATGGTCGCCAATTCTGTTATGAGGAAAATCTCTCTATGGCATGGGGTAAACCACAATAGACTAAATGACCTGCAAAAATCAACTCTAATCCCAAATATGCTATATAAATGAAATCATAACAAGACAAGGCCAAGAGCCTACTTCGTCTGGACGTTCGATGAAGACCATCGTTGAGCACACAAATCAAATCTTTATACCTGCAAATTGTCCTCAACAACCAAGATACGCAAGCATATGGTGATAATACATATTTTTAGCATATAGATGATCATAATCCATTAACATACATGAAAAATAATCCCATGGAATAATAATTCAAATATTTGCAAGATATCAATTGGATGAGAAAAGAGTATTTCTATTAAAATAATCAGCAGAAGTACATAGGTGACAAAATTCTTTAATGGCACATATTGGAACCGAGAAACTAAGTCCCTCCACCTGGGCCTCCACCACTTCAATCCTCCACAAAAGGAAATATCATATAAACGAGTCAATGATTTTCTCCATCATAAAGAAGGAAGAGCTTGGGGGATGAACAAGGAGTTCATACTTTCAAGGACAAAGGGATGCAAACTCAATATGAAGTGAAATTTCTCCAAAGTGTCTTTTCTCTCAAAGCTGAAAATGTTGAATCTCCTTCAAGGCTTGGATATGGCTCAATTTATAGCCTTCAAATGGAACTGAAGGGCCGAGTCAGAGCGTTTCCATTGTATGGAAGGTCAAGGATCATGGATCTCATGACATGGCATGGAAACCCAACATTATTTTTAATTTTGAGCACCAAAACCGATGTACATGGGCTGTAGTGGAGAAACTTGTGTATTGGTTGTTGTATAACTGATAGGGCACATATATGTGGAAAAATATGTTTTTTTTGGACTTGGAAGGTACAAAAGGGGATTTCAAATCTGCATAGGGAAATGGAAAGGTCATCCAAGCAAGTTGCATTGGGTGAGGAAAAATTTGTTGTAACATGACTCATTCTTCTATCGATTGTTGTGTTCTCCAATGCCACAACCCAGGTAACTATCTCTACTTAGATCAACATATTGTAGAACATGTGGACCCTCTTTTGTCTTCTCAAACCCCTCATTCATATGTCATCGTTAGTCCTAACACTACCACTCCATATCCTTATTTTTTATTAATGACCAATTTTTTTTCCCAACACCCTATTGAAATCCTTTTACCCACAATTGTCAAATAAAATACCAAATCACCACCATGATAATGGATAATGGGAGTCAAAATATAGATCATTTCTTGTGACTTTATCGCATGCCTCTAGTTGCATAACCAAATATTTTACTAGTACCTTGCTTGAATTTTTTTTTTCCACGTTCACATTGTTTTCTCCATAAAGTCTAAAAATAACAGTCATGGAAGGTTAAAATGTGACATGGGAATACACTTATATGTTATTCTCTGTTATTCATTCTGATTGTGTTGAATATGAATTTCATATATATATTATATGTTCTTGGGGTTTGGATTATGCCATAGATTATGGTAGCTATAATACATATTATGGTAGATTATAATACTTACTATAGATGATCACAATAATTAGCAGAATGCACTTGCGATAAGTGGTCACCTATAATAGCTTAGAAATAAGACATCCTAATTTTTTTTAACTATTAATAGGATGCACAATTGTTCTTTGATAACCAATTAGTACATTGTGACCATGCAGTTGACTAGTCTTGTTGCATAACCAAATCTTTTACTAGTACCTTGCTTGAAATTTTTTTTGCCACATTCACAATCTTTTCTACATAAAGTTTAAAAATAACAGTCATGAAAGGTTAAAATGTGACATGGGAATACACTTATATGTTATTCTCTACTATTCATTCTGATTGTGCTGAATATGACTTTCATATATAGATTAGATGTTCATTGGATTTGGATTATGCCACCAATTATGGTAGATAAAATACATATTATGGTACATTATAATACTTACTATAGATGATTACAATAAGTAGTATAATGCACTTGCGATAACTGGTCACCTATAATAGATTAGAAATAAGAAATCCTCAAAATGTTTAATTATTAATAGGCCACACAGTTGTTCTCTAATAGCCAATTAGTACACCATGACCATGTAGTTGACTAGTCTTGTTGCATAATCAAATCTTTTACTAGTACCTTGCTTGAAATGTTTTTTCCACGTTTCTCCATAGAGTTTAAAAATAACAGTCATGGAAGGTTAAAATGTGACATGGGCATACACTTATATGTTATTCTCTGTTATTCATTCTGATTGTGTTGAATATGACTTTCATATCTAGATTATATGTTCTTGGGATTTAGATTATAATACAAATTATGGTAGATTATAATACTTACTATAGATGATTACATTAAGTAGTAGAATGCACTTGTGATAAGTGGTCACCTGTAATAGCTTAGAAATAAGACATCCTCAAATTTTTTTAACTATTAATAGGCCAGACAATTGTTCTCTAATAGCCAATTAGTACATCGTGACCATGCAGTTGACTAGTCTTGTTGTCAAGTCCTAGAGCTCATTCGTAGATAAGCAGTGGAGACTACCAAACTAGATGACAATAGGCATAGAGGGAATTATAGTGACTCCCATCCAACAACTCTATAGAGTTTTCACATAGATAATTCCATGTTATCCAATGAAACCAAAAAAATTATAGTGCTTCTCTAAAATGGGTAATGTCATATTGTCCACAAATTGACAGTGTTACTAAAAAATAGATAAAATCAGTAGATATGACATTTCAATCTAGCTAATGAAAAGCTAGATAGTAAAAATATATTATTTTCCTTTGAACTAAAAAATACTCACTTTTCTCTATTGCCACACTCCCTACATATTTCTATAATCTCTTTTCTTTGCTACCACACTCTCCTAGAAATGGAAATTTATCAAGCCTGAATTGTTCAGGAGTATATTTGTGTCTATTATACTCACTCATCCTTTCATATTTTCCAACAACATGTTGTAATCTAAAGTTGTAAATTTCTCCCAATGTTGAATTTCAGTTTGAAAACAAAGTGAACCAACACTTCCTCAAAGATCATTGCTACAGATATATAGGATATTGAACAAGTTGTTTTCTAATTTTGGAATCATAGTGCTAAGTATCCCTTAAGTACCTTGTAGGAAGTATTTTCATATCTACCTCAAACAGACCCATTGTTACTTAGATATTGCTACTACAAACACATTATGGAGAAGGTTCTATGATGCCATAATGATCCTCCTCAAACAAAAATGAGTGCAACCACCATAATGATAGTATAACTAGAGTTCTAGGTTGAATTTGCTCTGTGATTTAGCAATGATTATACTTTAGAAACCTATCATGTACTTAATGTCATGACCTTCATGAAAAATATACCTATGCTATGATACATAAGGTGAAATTTAGTCGGTGAGATATGGTTTGATATGACATGGCATCAACCTACTATGTTTCATGCTTTACATTTGATAAGAGGTCATAAGAGTTCATTGTTTTGATTTAAGGATCTTATATTTTTACGAAAGATGTGCATGGTTGAAGGTGTTTTTAGTGGAGTTAAGGCTTCAAGATTGACTAAAACATTGATATATGAAGAGATAACGATTCATTGTTAGTCTTGTTATGTTTTATATTTTGCATGGTAGATGAATAGATGGTTTTTTTATTGGGTTAAAGACTCATTGAGTCAATAATGTCATTTTTCCACCATCAATTTCATTATTTTCCATTTCATTGCCAGTCTATTTTCCACTAAGACCCTATATTTCACTATGTTAATATTAGATTTACAATGATATAACTAATAAATATTGAGCAATATTTTTGGGCTCAGGTTTAGATCCCGTATAAAATTTAAAAGGCCTTATCCCTAATTTACATGCCCATCCTCATTTATTACAATTGTTTAATAGTTAGCATGAAAATAACTAATTCCCCTTAAATTCTAAATCATTTCCCTTGAGCATGTTTCATTTTGCTTGCATAGTTGTGAGCGTAGTTTAGTTTTCAAGTTTAATGGGTCATTGGAGTGTTTAATATGCAGAAATAAAAAGAATGCAAGCCAACACCAGTTTCCCTTGTGGTCAGGGTTTTTCCTAGCCACCACTCTCCATCACTAAATCTATGAATTTTCCACTATATCCATTGCTCATGGTGATTCATAGCTTGAGAAAGAAGACAAAAGTATGAAAATTGTAGCTACACTCCAATAAGAGAAGTTGTTCGCCACTATGATTTATATATATCATGATTTATTTATTTTAATATTGACACGTTCATCAAATATCGAACAAATATGATGTAGGGAATCCTAGGTTAGGTTCGTTAGATATCCGACGAAACTATCCATTGGAGATATAACACCTTTGTTGGATTGTTTTTACTATCATTGATCATCCGACGTCTATTCCTCATGACGTTGCATCAGATGACCAATGATAATGGGGACATCCCATTATGGGATATGATGGTTCGAAGCCCACAATTCTGACATTTTATCTATCAGAGTTTTGATGCTATGTCAGATAGAATACCTGTAAAAGGTATAAAACCTCCTATAATACCCCAAGACCAAGCCCCAGTTGAATTGTAAACATGTTTTATAGCCTGGTGAGCAAGGTGATTATAAGCCAAGAGGCTTATGTGATGACTATGTCAGAGAGCCTAGATTCTAGAGGCCAGTGAGCATATTTTTGTATATGTAAACACTCATATCATTAATAGAATACATCGCTTCATGTAGACCAACCACGATAAAAGAGTACGGGTGACTAAACTCCATTAGGAAGGGGAAAGTGGGGTGGGTAAGAGCCTGGGAAAGGGGCTAAGCTAGAGATCTTATATTTAAGGGAATATTATAATATTATTCCTAAAGACTAAAGAAAGAATAAATATCATACTATCCTAAGTTCTTATGTGTACGGGAATGATATAAAAGTGGAGAGGAATGAGATTCTGGAGGGACATGTGTCAATCAGGTCGCATGCAGTTATATGTGGGTAAAATTAGTTCGTTGGGAACCATTCTCCCCGGTCACCCTCGCATATTTCACAATTCACCAATCTTCCATCATTTTTACTCTAAGGCCTCCATCGTTCAACCTCTACAACCTAGAAATTGTATGCAGTACCTCCCTGTCATGGATAGCATACCCGCACTGTACCCGATCCAGTATTGTACTGTACCCAAGCTAATACTATTCCTTAACTATTTTTTTTTGTTGCCTTTACCTGAGCCTATACCTGGTTGACTAGAGAGTTGGATTGAAGAAGCGGCTTGTTAGGCCCATGGGATTGAAAAGACAAGTTATCAGGCCTATTATAGCAAGATTTGTCTCACCCTATGCTATCTTGCACAGAGGGCCTTTTTTCCATTTCCCTATGCAGACTTGAAGCCCCTTTTTGTAAATCCCGAAGATAAAAACATGATTTTTCTACATATACACACCCTGCCTATATTATAGCATGAGTATACGCAGGTTGCACCACTACAACCCGCGTACATCGGGAAATTTGCCCAAAATTAAAAAATGGTGTTGGGTTTGCATGTCACGTCACTAGATCATTGATCCTTGGCCTTCCATATACTAGGAACATTCTGACTCGGCCCTTCAGTTCCACTTGAAGGCTATAAATGGGCTAAATTCAAGCTATGGAAAAGAGGAGAAAGAATTCAACTTTGAGAGAAAAGTTACTCTAGAGAAATTATTCACTTCACATTGAGTTTGCATCCCCTTTTCCTTTAAGTATGAACACATTGTTCAACCCCCAATATCTTCCCTTATTGATTGAGAACTTCATTGTCTCTCTTATATGAGATTGCCTTTGGTGGAGGATTGAAGTGGTGGAGGCCCAACTAGAAGGAACTTAGTTTCTCGATTCTGAACCGTGTTGACACGGAAGTTTGTAACTCATTAACTTCTGTTGATTATATCAAAATTAAAATTCTCTTTTCTCATCCAATTAATATCTCGCAAATATTTGAATTATTATTCCATGGGCGTATTTTTTATGAATATTGATGGATTATGATATTGAATGTGCTAACATCATATATTATTACCATATGATGTTGTTTCTTGGTTGTTGAGGACTAGTTGAAGGTATATTGCTTTGGGTCAAGTGCTCAACGATGGACTTCATCAAACGTCTGGACGAGGTAGGCCTCTTATCTTGTCTTGTTAGCGTATTTGCTTATATAGCATAATTGATATTAGAGTTTATTTCTGTAGTCATTTCCATCTGTTGTGGTTTACCCCTATCCATAGACATATTTTTCTCATAACAGAATTGGTGACCATACTGGGGATAGAATCTTATTTTTTGGGGTTTGGAGTGTTTTTATCCTTAGATTTCTCTCGTTCATATTGAGCTTCTTGTCGTATGATTTCTTGACAATCTATGTTCACTCTGGGTCTGAGTTTCTTAGCCTTCTCCTTATCCTAGTTGTGTTTTGACACATATACGTGGGTTTTTTCTTGACAGTCGTGTACATACGTGTGTTGTACTTGTTCAAGATGCGTACATACACGCTTTTCCATTGAAATGTGGCATACATCAACCTTTGTTGCTTGATTTCTAAGTCTTCTTGGGTTTCTGTGGTGATTGTTAAGTGTCTGTGGAATGACAAGAAACCTATCTTTGGTTGAAGTTTTGTGCGGTGCCTTTCTCATCATCTTTTCATTTTGATTGTCCTTGCACCTTTGGCTGGGTGTTTTTCTCGTTGATATCCTACTTGGGTTGTCTCTGTCTATACACAGTAGAGTATTTATATTACACTGTTGTTCAGTCCTTTCATTTTCATTCTCTTATATTGAAAATACAAAAATATTAGGCACTTTACATTGGTTTCCATTTTGATCTCTTGAGTCTTTGTCATTTATCTTAGTGCATGTAAAGAAAGATTGTATTTTTATTTATAATTTGCATAATTGAATTGAAAATCACATTTTTTTAAGAAGCATATCATTTATTGCAAATGTAGGACTTTGCATTGCATTCATATTCATTTATTTTACGTGTATAGTCATAACATCACGATTTTCACGACCACACCTTTTGAGTAAGCAAGGCCATTAAAATTAACGCCATAATTTAAAATTGATTAGTAACGAATTTATTTTCTAGGGTGCAAAAACTAGCTTAGGATTTAGTGTCTTGGAATAGGATTTTGTGAGTAAACTTATCCAAGGCTATTAAATCAACATGTGTCTGACTAAGTGAATGGAGAAATCCATTGTATAATCAGTAATATCAGGAGGCTTCGCTTACACCAAAGTTAAGCATGAGGTCGCATGAGGTCGGTTGAAGGGATATCCCTCCGATACCTTCTTAACGTTAGATATATTTTTGGGGATCTATTCGTATATGGGTATCTTTCTAGTACCCTTACCTCCGCGAGAGGAGTTCTTTCAAGGTTTCGAGCTTTGCTACCCTGCCCATATGGTGGACCTGACTTACGATTGTTCGTATGAGCATAAATTATACCATGGTTGCTTAGTTTCTTGACTTAGGTACCACATAAGTTACTTCCAGGGATTATTTTGTAGGTACCCTGGGTCAGATAAGGGTTGGACATCACACAACCTTTATGGAGGATTACCTCTCTAGGGGGATCTGACCGATTGGTTATTAATACTATGAGGGCCCTTATAACTAATTTTGTTTCCTCCAATCTTTAGCAGTAGAGTCTCAGGCCCCTCTTGGGAGAGGCATACCTACTTTAGAGAGGGAGGTCCCTTTCAGCCACTTTATCTTGTTTGTGTGCATATTGGTCGTTTGATTATTTTTTGTGTGCTCTTTGATTACTAGTTGGCAGTAGGATTGTTTTTTTATATATCTTGAATCTTAAGTCATTATGTATCCAACCCAGCTTCCCTGCAGGTCTCGCCGCTTGTTACATTTACCACCACATTTTGAGTATTTTCCTTCTAAAATGCATAGAGTTATTAAACGTGGTACACACACCTCCACTTATCAGACTTTTGATTCTACAAGGATGAGTATTGAACCGAGTCATCAAGATTTAGGGAGCCCTTTGATTCCCATACCTACTATAGTTATTGGTACCCCTTCGACTCCTTCAACCACAATGGTTGTAATACCGGAGGCACCTATGATCATTGATGCCCATCCTATAGTAAATACTCAACCTATAGCCATGAACCCTTTTGGGTATCTTGTCCATTCACCGAGATATAAAGTTCAGTCCATTTCGATGTCCTCTAGTCCCTTTTCCTATGGTATGCCAAATTTTACATCGCATTTTTCAAACTCCATCCCAGTCACTGGCCCTAATGCTATAATTGGACTTGGTGGCACAACTACTCATAATCCATTCTCATTTGGTGGCACTTGGGTCCCTCAAATGACTTCTAATGTGGGAGGCATTCCTTCTTTTAACCTTGGGTCTAATCTTGTTTCTTCTAGATGGAGTAACCAACGTAGTGGACAAGATTTGGCTCAAGTTCCATCGTTTACTCTCACCCCCTCAGTGTTGATTCCGACGAACATGTTTGGCATGATGAATCCACCTTTATCCTCTGGATTCACAGCCGAAGGAGATCATTTTCACACCTTGGGAAACCCCCAACCCGAAGCCACTCTGGCTTGGGGAATTTTTTATAACCCTCATCAGAACATTCCTATTGGAATGATGCCCAACCAACCCCTTATGAATCATCCTGGAGGAGGGTCTTACAATATTGGACAGGGCCATGGTGCTTACCCGAACCATGTATGGGCTGCAATTCCCCAACCACAATCTTTCCAGGGAGCTTGGGGCCAAATGTCGCAACCTCGTCTCCCTTTTCTGGCCACGCTCAATCTGTCAGACTTGTCTAAGTTGATGAATGACCCTGTGTGTCATGATCCTACATGGCCCACCATTCCCACCAAGATTCCTTCGGATATTCCAAAATTCAAAGGCAAGAATGGCGAGGATCTTGGTGATCACGTTACCACCTTTCACTTATGGTGCTCTTTGAATTACCTTAACGATGATTCCATTCGGTTAATATTGTTTCAACGGACCCTAACAGGGGTTGCCGTGAAACGGTATATCGAGCTACCTAGGGGGCATACGTGACCTTTAGTCAAATGGTTTTAGTCTTCCTTAATCCCTTCCAATTGCCAGTTCATTAAGATGTTGGCCTAGAACTTTTGTCGACCTTACACCAAGACAAAGCCACTCATATCTTGAATCACATCCAGGAATGGTGTAGACCGAAGAGGTTGATCAAGACCTGCATACCCCCAGAATTCCTATTAGAGTGGTTCCTTAAGTCTCTACAACCTCCTATTTCATAGGATGTTTCCACATCTGGGGTTACATCTAAGGAAGAATCGATTTTCAAAGCCCAACAGTTATATATTATATATGCTCAGTATGGGATGTTAAACAAGATTCTTCTTGATGCACCGAGGTCAAACTATGACCCTAGACAAAATCTCGGGCCTCATGCCGATGGCATTGTAGGCTCCACCAATGTGAAGTTCACAGAATTAGTGACAAGATATTTGAAATATTTATCCCTAAACCAATTTGCAGGAGGGCCAGCTTTGTCTATGTTTTCCAATCCCACTGATTCGGTGGATCTACATTCCGTGCAATTGTCGATTGGCCCAAATGGTAACTAGCAACCAGGTGGGAATAAGAAGAAAGGATGTAATAATAATTGTAAGGATGGGAAGAATAATAAACCCAAGGAAAATGGTAATAATGAGAGGATGAATAATAATGTTGGTGAGGGAAATAAAGAAAGGCGTAAGGTGAAATTTCCCTGTAAAATTTATACAGATGATCACCTTACTCATTTATACTCCAAACTTGTAGAAGCTGGGAGACTCTTATCTCTACCACCCGCTGTGCTGATGAATCACTTCCCACATAACCAACAGATGGCCTCGCGCTCCTCAAATGCTGAAAATGTGGTCGGTGGGATTCAAAACCCAGCGACACAAGACGGTGACCGGTTTTTCATCAATATGGTCAATTATTAGGTTAATGTAGCCACTCGATCTCCTGATTACAGTTCTCCACAAACTGTACCTAGTCTAGAATCTCCTCTTCCTCAGGAGATGCCCTTGCAGATAAAAAAACCAAATCCATCACTTCATATTCTAAAAGGAGTACTCAAGCGTTATACCCACAATCCTAATGCTAGTGCCACCCATAATTACCACCCCTTGTGCGATGTCGGCCTTGGAGGTACTCCAGACATGTTCTTCATAGAGGAATTCCTTTATATCTGCATTAGGAGCTCTAAATCCTAGTGGCTTGAAATCTATCAAGTTTGATGTCACAGATGTGAAGCCTCACTTTCCTTACCATGTGGCATTCCATATCCATGTGGGTTACTCGAAGTATACTATCAAGTGTACTATTTTTAATGAAGGCGCTGCAACATGTGTTATGTCCCTGGTCTCTTGGAAAGATCTCGACTCTCCGACTCTCTCTCAGTATCCGACCATGTTGACTTATTTTGACAGTCGTTCCTTTCACCCTCACAATAGTCTTCCTACCTTACTGGTCTAGTTAGGTGGGAAGACGGTAGAGGTGGATATCGAGGTGGTTGATGCACCCCTCGATTATAACTTGTTACTAAGATTCAATTGGACTTATGCTATGAATTTCGTTGTATCATCCATCTTTCACAATCTTTGTTTTCCTCACAACGGGAAGATCGTGAAAATAAACCAGTTGTCCTTTGCGTATGCTAGCCACAGTGCATTTTTTGGACCGTCGATCCCCATGGTCGACAATTCTCAACCGGCAACTGAGAATATTGGTGTCAGAATGTATTCATCCCTTATGGGTACCTTCGACTTCATGGAACCAGTTCACCATATTTAAACCATGTCCAGTGGGGTCATTTCATCAAAGAGGTCTATTCCTTTCCGCATTTCCTATTTTAATGATCCTTGGACCTATTGAGTGCTCAAAACACCCTAAAAGTTCTGTGAACACTTCCTTTTGGGTACCACCTTGTATTCTACCTTCGATTGTTTTCACCATGGTTTGAGCCTGATAACCTTCTTATCTGATATGTTTCATATCCGAGTTTATCTTGAGCATATTAAGAACCATCTTGAGAAACACCACGACTGATCAAGGAACCGGCGACCCAGATTTCTCCTAGATTACTTGAGATGTTTGACATCAGTGAAATATTAGGGTAGAGAAAATTGTATGGGAAGTCAAAGCAGTCGAGTGCCAACATTCTTCGGCGTCGGTCGATAAGAGTATCTCTTTTACGCATACAGTCTCCGAAAATATTTCTTCAAACATCGGTCCTTTCAGATTTGGCAGAGAAGTTTAATCATAAGCGTCACACAAAAGAGGAGTTCCAACACTGACCACCAATGCCCAAAACATCACCAATCCCAACATCACTGATATCGGGAGTTTTATCAAGAAAATAGCAACATTGATAAACAATCTAAAGTAGTAGTCGATCCCCAATCTTTATGAAGGTAAGACATGATGTGACGTTTAACCCCTAGTTGTGTCAAGTACTTTGCATTCAAAGATTTATATAATTCGTAGATCACGCATTAGTTACTAGCTCATGCGTGAATCAAAAGGGAACCGCTAAACTCACTGATACAATGCATCTCCATCCGCGCCTCCGCCGTCAACTAGTTAAGTCTCAGTGGCAGAAATCTGATAGTGTTATATTTTGAAATCTGCATTTATCACCCATATTAACTAATTGATATGATTGGTAGTATCTCCCAGTTATATTCCTTCAAGTCCTTTTTGTGTGATCCCACTCTATGCAGTAAGGAATTTAGAACAAACAGGAGAATGAAACCACCAGTCTAGAGGAAGCATCTGAAGTCTAGTGAGTATTAAACAGTTTTATTAGTAAGCATTACAGGTATGGTTTCTCTTATGGTTGTATGTTTCATTTGTGTATGTTCTCACCTGATGTTGCTCTGTATATGTGTTTAAAAGGCAATTTTGATTGTAGGTACAATGAGTCCAAAGAAGCCATCCACTAGGAAATCACCATGGTCACCAAAGCTGCAAGAATCGGATATAGGAGAAGGCTCCTCCCCAGCAGTTGCAAGACAATTAGATTTCTCTCCTAAGTTAGTGTCTATCATCAAGGCGATCACCAAGGAGCCCTTTGTCCAACCCCCATCTTTCGGGGATACAGAGGCAAGCATTGGAGCAAAGATGACTTTTCCTCGCTGGGAAGAAGTTTTCAAGAAGATCAAGAAAGAAGAGCCCCTCGAATATACTCTACACAGTGACCCTGATAGAAGGAAGCTCGATGATGAGGTCCACCCAAACATTCACAGGGCTTATCTGCACATGGTGGAAAGATGGTCTCCATTTTTCCCTTGCGTCGAGCTCTTAAAGTGGCTCATTGATCACACCGATGCACATAAATGTTTGATTAATGATTGACAATGGTGAATGCATCAGGGTTTTCCTACCATCAGAAGTTCAAAAATACTACAAACTCAATTAGTCCGGAGAAAAGTTGAACACTGATTTCGTGGTGAGTTTCTATGCCTCTCATGACACTAGAAAAATCTTGGCATACTGGTGGAGGGAAGACAAGAAATTCATGAACCGAAATTTTGACTGGTACTCGATGGTCAATTTTAGGGAACCATATGCCTATCTCATGGCTCTTCTCTGCAGATTACATGGGGAGAAAGACTGCTCCCAGTTTTTGGAAGCTTGGATGCCTCTGGCTTTTACAGTCGCCATTTTGGGTACCAGTTTCAATTGGAGTGCTATCATCTCCAAATAGTTGAGCACGTGCATAAAACAAGCTCAGGCGCTAAAGGAAGGAGATAACCCTACCTTCTACATGCCTTCGTATCTACTGGATGTCATCTACACCAAGAAATCCTTCGGAGCTCGCAGTTCATGTATACTACAACATCTTGGGGGAAACTATGTACAAGAAATCCTATGTTGTTATCTGTTATCATTTTATTGCGCCCATTTACTTATTATTCTTTAAGAGAGAATTCCATAGATTATCAGACGAAGCAAAGAAGGTCATAGTCAAAATTGGTCACTGGTATTTAGACAAATGAGAAACCTACATCAAGATTTCCGGCACCACAGGGGTGCCACATTTATTACCCCTTTATGTTCCCGACCGGATAGTGTTAGGAGAAATATGCTATCAAACCATCATACAAGGATATAATGCAACTTTAGTGAAAGACAAGAAGCAGTCTTTCATACCATATGGATTCCATATCGGCTTCTGCATGGTCAAAGACATCGCACATGCTAAGCAACTTGGGCTAGGTCAATTGGAATTTCGGTTCCAAACTGGCCGATTTCGCAAACATGATCCCAAGGGATTGGCCCTACAACACACGTAACATGTATCATCCTGCTAGCCTTATGCCCATGATTGGTTTGAGGATGAAATTTTCAGTGAGAACGCTCAAGACTAGGATATGGTGGCAGCCAGGAAGGCCAATCCTAGAGGAACTAGGTTTAGAGCTATGAGCTATGAAGAGTAGGCCACGCTATTGGAACAAGCAATTCAAGGAGTTGGCCGACACCCTGAAGCAACAGTAGCATATGAATTGGAGGAAGAAACAAATAACCCCCAAGAAGACATTGAGGTCACAGAGGCTCATCAGGGATCCCCGGTACAAATCAAAGTTTTCCCTGAAGATCAAACAACTCAAGAAAGTAGTGCACTTTTATACCAACAGTCTCAGATACTAATGAAATGGATGCAGGATAACCCGCATCCTGCCATAATTCCTGAAATTTTAGTTACCTTCCAAAGAGTTCCAAAAGATCCTAGCAATATTGGTCTCATAGCTACCGATGGCACCAATGGGTCTGGTAATCCCGAGTCTACGATATCCCCAATTGATCTCTCAGGAGAAGGAACAGCTCAACCAGAAACAGGATGGTTGTAGATAGAAACACAAGAGACCAACCCCTTGAGCACGCTAATACATATATACAACGACGATGAGAGCACAACGCCTTCTCATGGCACCCTGGTGTGCATCCAAGAAGAAGAAGGTCCTGAAAAGACCTTTTCCCTAAGTCCCAAGAATGTCTCTTCTGTGGGGCCCGGGGTTCAGCACCAGGGAACCCCACAAAAGGAAGCTGAAGTTGAAGGTAATCTCAACACAGGAAAGTCCAATGAACCGGAAATAGATGTAGGCCCAAGTGACGAGCCTGCATAGAAGGAAATCAATAGTTCCATAGTTGATGAGAAAGTAAGTGACAAGTCCATACAAGACACCTCTATCTTGCCCAATACTCAGATCCTCGGTGAGAAAGAAGTAGAATTTTTGGATCTACAAGGAAAAACGAAGAAGTTTGAGAGCCCACTGTCGAACAAATTTACACTACAGGAAGCTTGGGAAACAATATCACATGGGGTGATCAGTAGATACCAGACCTAGTAGATGAGGTCGCAGACATCTATGCAATCTCCTATGATCAAAAGAGAAAGGCTATCATTCAGAAGATTGCAAAGAAGAGAAGAATCACCTTGGGTCAGTCCATCATAGTCGTCACTGAGGAGAAGTTAATTGATACAGCAGATGCCCATACATCTGCGCTGATTTGTGTGGGAAAAGACCTCTCAGAGGCCACCTAGGATAGATACAGGAGAGATGAAAAGGAACTTGCCACCGCCCAAAATGATATCGAACACTTGTGCCATCTTGTCGATTACTATAAGGGTGCTACACAGACAACTGTGTATTTAAAATATGAGTTCGATAAAGTTTACAATGATTTCAAGAAGAAAAGATAGTTGTTAGTCTTGAATATAGCCGAATTCCAGGAAGACACTCTCATGGCACTCGCAACATGTAAGGAAATGGAGCGATTGTATGAGAAGGTGCAGCAGGTAGTGGAGAGGCTCAAGTTTATTCAGGCAGTCCAGAAAGACCGAGAAAAGGAATACCACGACATTCGTCTAGTAAGTAAAAGCAGTCTCAATCGCATGGAGCGATCGACCAAATATTGGGCCAAAATGTCTCAAATCCCACACAAATAAATCCAAGAATAATGGGCCAGATGTCAAAATCAGTGGGATAAAATCAATAAAATAATGAAAGACATTGGACTCCCTGAGTATGGTACCCCCGATATGTTTATCGACCTAAACGAAATAATCAATTTGTGCACTGAACAAGATGTGTCATGGGCCGAAGAATGTGGAAAGGTCACCGATGCAAATCCTGGGCAAGTACAGTAGTTGATAGGACATCCAATCAAAGCCAAAGCCATACTTTAGAAGTTGAACTTCAGCCTCGCAAAATATCGAGCGCACGCAACTGACATCAGGGGAATATATGCGGCTCCAATGGAACAACACAGGTTTCCATGGGCCAACACCTGTGAAGAACTCTTTATCAGATGGTCTTATTATTAAAGAGTCCACCATTTTCAAGAAACAACTCGGGTAGACTGTTGAAATAATGTTAGATGATGATGCCATGTGGCGATTCTTGATTAGCTCAAATTGTATTTTACCGTTAATTACTATTAATACTTTATGTTATAAATAAGAACATTGACCGATGGTCAAAGGGTTGATGGTTGTTGTAAGAACTCTTTTCTTTTGGTTGTTGATAATTATTTTGAGACTGCTATGAATTAAGAAGTCCTTCTGGACCAGACACGGGCTATTTTCATTAGATGTATGTGATTGGAGTTGGAGAATAATTATTTCCTTTCCTATTCCATGAATGTTGCAGTAAATGAGTAGGAGAAATTAACTCTGTTGTCAAGTTATCTGGTGCAATGTTTTGATGTTCCTTGATTTAAATGATGAAAGTAAATCATTGTGCTTATATGTGATGAATGTCTTGGTAGATGAATTATTTTTCTTACCATGACATTGATTATAGTTGTGTTTATTTCTCTATGCTAAGTACTTTACCTCAACTATGTGATGAATGTCTCGGTAGATGAATTATTTTGCTTACCCTGATCTTGATCATATATGCATCTTCTTTCTGTTAAGTAGTTTTCTCATATAGCAGTTGGATTCTCTTTCGGTTAAAGTATTATTACTAATCCCCATTGGCATACGATCATTGTCTGCATGTTCGAGTAGCGGGTTATCCCAAGCTTGACCCCTTCCCAATAGTTAAAAATCTTGTCCTATCTTCGTCAAGTTGGTTTATACTGGCTTGCATCTCTTGTACCTTCCCCACCTAAGAGAAAATAAAGAAAAAAAAATGTCTTAACTGAAGGAAGAGCATTCACTAGAAAACACAAAAGCTCATCGATAATTTGGCCAGATTGTAAGATCTGGAGAACCATTCCACTCCAAACATTGCAGATTCTAATTGGGCCTTAGTGGCAGGTTTGGTTCCTACTATTGAATCACTGTATTTAAGCCCCATCAATAGAATTGACGCTAGAAGGAGGGCCCGAGAATGAATGGATGAATATGTAAGTTATATGATATTTCGAATAGCCTATAGATTCATAATGGCCCACATGCATGGCTAGTCATCCAACAAACAACCCACCTTTATCTAGTACTCCTGAAGAAGATAACTCACCCCACTCCGAGGAAGTATATATTCACCCTGAAATACCTTACACCCTCCCTCACGAGCAAGTGAATCAATTTAGAAGGATTACCAGATCCTACGCCTGGCAAATTGGTGTGTTTCCCTTCACCCCCATCCTCCCTCGAAGAAAACAACAAAGAAGACTAGTAGTTAGCACTCCCGACGAAGTTTTCATACGCTCCATTGAAGACTTAATAGACTTTGCGATCACCAAAATACAAGAACCTCTTGACCTCATACCCAAGATGCCAGCCAACTACATCTCCTAACCTAACGATCTTTCATAAGAGGAAGAGCCTGACTTCGACTCTGAAGATATGGAAGAGAACAATAGTTAAGAGGAGGAGAGGGAAGTTCCACTTCAAGATAACCAACCTTGGTTGGCTGGGAATGTCATGGCCATCCTTGGACGAGTACACAATCTTGCTCAACACCCAGAAAAGTTGCTCCCCAAGTATGATCCTAAAACCTTAGGATTGCTCGAAGAACATATCAAGAAGTTCATACTCACGATCAGGCTTATGAACATTCAACATGACGATGTAGTATGCAGACTTTTCCCCTACACGTTTGAGAACTCGACTTCCACTTGGTATTTTGACTTGCCAGTAGGATCCATAACCAACTGGACTAAGTTCCAAAAGGATTTCCTAGACAAATTTTCCGAAGAAACTACCACGGGAGCCCTTATGGATAAATTATTCGCAGCCACCATGACCCCAAAGGAAAGGGTCAAATATTTCAATCAAACATTCATGACTATCCTAAACAAATTTCAGCCCACAGGGAAACCGACTCAAGAGTTGCAAATCGAGGTCTATGCCAACGCGCTTCCGGCCTCTATTTCCATGTTCGTTAAAAGAGCCGCTAAGAAAACCCTCGCGAAGAATTTTGAAGAGGCCAAGACGATAGAGTTCCAGATGAAAGGGTGTGAAGAAGGTCAAGCATCTCTAGCGAGAAAAGAAAGCCAACCCCCTCCCAGAAGAGGACTCCTCTTGACTAGACCATTGGGGAAGCCGGCTAAATCAACTCCCGATAAGGGTAATGGAGATATAGAAGACCTTCAATGCATGGTCAAGAAACTATCAAATGAGATTACAGATATGAAAAGAAACGCGGGTGTGGGAATCCAAGGCAAAAGACCCTATAAGCCTTTCTTTAAAAGAAACCAACCTTTCAAAGAAATTGACCCTCCCCCAACCAACCTAAACATTGACTTAGGGAATGTTGCGTATGATTCTTTCTATACATACCACCAAGAGAACCACTCAGAAAGGGAATTTCCTCAATGGGTCCACTCCATGAATTTAATGGCCAATCATTTTCTGGGAGAAGTCTCTTTGACCAAACCATCCAGCAGTTCAGCCTTTAACATTGCCAATCAGGAAGAGGTTGGCCCACCAGAAGACACAACCATGCTGATATGGGATCCCGATGTGATCACGTCTTCAGATGATCTGTTTAAACCTCAGGCACCACCCGTAGAGATATCGGTGGTACAGACACATAGTAAGGGTCAACCCGGCCCAAAAGATATCGATGCCACCCGTGCCTCACAAAGTAAATTAACTCCCGATCGCCCGAGAATGTCTTTCACTCCCGGTAAAAAGCCTATAAGTATCCATACTCATGATTCTCCTAAATTTGATTACAATGTAGTAGAATATTTGAAGAAGATGAAATCTAATGTATCGGTTATGGACATATGTAGAATCCCTCAACAAAAAGACCTTATGTTGCAAGCTCTAAGTTCGATAGAAAACCTAACCACCGGCGATGGTCAGGAGAAGAATCTGCCCCCTATAGATTTGGCGAGAAAACCAGTGATAAACACCTACTCAGAAGGAAGGAAGTAGAGGCATTTTGTACCACCTTTCCTTTTAACATTCAAAGTCTTCAACAAGAATCTCCACAACTGTCTGGTAGACTCTGGGGCATCTTCCAATGTCATTCCCTTGGCCATTTGTAACAAATTAGGTGTTGTCCCTCTAAACAGTGACAAGCATGTCATACAACTAGATAGGACCTAGGTAAAAGTCATGGGGGAACTCAAAGATGTGATGATCAGGGTAGCCACTCATCCTAATTTCGTGCAGGTGATTGACATCATTGTGGTGGATATCCTTGAGGCATATGGGCTATTATTGAGTCGAGATTGGTCTAGAAAAATAAACGGATTCTTCAGCACAGACTGGGCACACCTTTGTCTACCGCTGAAGGGATACAAGAACATGATCAGAATCGATAGGGAAAGATATCCGAAACATACAGTCACTAACCTGGAAATCCCAAACGAACTAGCCTCTACCGATTTTCCCATACTAGGGAATTATTCTTATGATTCTCACTTTGGCAATTTTTCTCCTCTCCTATCTGAGGTTTCACTTACCCAAAGCTCCGAGATGATCTTTCAAGAAGTATTCCCGATGCCAATGGAAGATTCTCTCTTTTTTCAAGACCTAGTGTTAGGTCTTCCAGAATAAAATATCGAAGAGAGGAACACTGATTGGAATGGAAATCATCGCTCACAAATTTGGACCCTTTATTTTGATGGATCCAAGTCACAAGAGGGTTTGGGAGAAGGGTGCATCCTCATCGATCAAAAGGATAAACACCATTTCTTGTCTTGTAGACTAGAATTTGAGTGCACCAACAACATTGCCGAGTATGAAGCCCTGGTACAAGGGTTAAAAAAAGCCATAGATATTAATGTCAAGGAATTAAAGGTGTTCAGAGACTCGAAAATCATTATTAGACAAGTGAGAAAAAATATACACTGCAACTCCCCTCATCTTAAAAACTACCAGCAGGAGATACAGAGGCTGATAGAATGCTTTGAAGCTTTCAATATCACTGTGATCCCTAGAGCGAAGAACATACTTGTTGAATTCTTAACCACCACTGCTTCAAGACTCTCACCTTTAGAATATTACGAAGGCTCCCGATTCACTATAGAACTTCTCTACAAGCCATCGGTACCTAATAATATCTCTAATTGGAAAGTCTTTGAGGGGGATGAACAGATCATAAGATTCTTGACTAATCGAGACAACTTCAAAGACCTCGCTATTGATGATGAAGAGTTCCAAGAGAAACTAACGGAAACTAGTCCTTGGGAGGGTCAACACATGGATAAAACAAAGGCTCACACAATTCCAAAAGGGATAGAAAATCTAGAGAATTTGTTTGATATAAAGGAACGATTCAAAGGACCTAAAAATGAAAAGACTGGTAGCTCATGCCCCCTCCATGAAACTGTAAATATTATAACCCTAGACAACCCAAAGTATATAAATCTTAGAAAAATGATATATAAAGAGGAGAGGAAAGCCTACCTCAAATTATTCAAACAATACCAAGATGTGTTCACCTAGTCCTATAAAGATTTGAAAATGTATGATACCTACATCATTCAACAGACCATCTCATTGAAACCCAAAGTCAAAACTTTTCAATGGAATCTCTGAAGGTACCACCCATCCTTGGAACCCCTAATGTATCAAGAGTTAAGGAAGATTTTAGATGCGAAGATAATTTTCCAAGTTAGACATTCCGCCTAGGTAGGGAACCTTGTTCCAGTAAGAAAAAAGTCAGGAGAAATCCGATTATGCGTAGACTTTTGGAATCTCGAAAGAGCTTCAGAAAAGGACAATTATCCCATCCCATCAATGGAGAAACTCTTACAGACCATATCGGGCTCGAAAATTTTCTCCCTTCTAGATGGTTTCTCAGGATACAACCAAGTGTTGGTTTCAGAGGAAGATTGATTAAAAACTACCTTCCGGACCAAATGGGGAACCTTCTCTTATAAAAGCATGCCTTTCAGTTTGATTAATGCAGGAGAGACCTTTCAAAGGGAAATGGACGTGGCATTTTGGGGACTTATAGGTAAGTGTGTGGTACTATATTTAGATGACGTAATGATGTATTCAAAGAATAGAGAGGAACACATCCAACACTTAACTCAGATTTTTGAAAGATGTTGAAAATACGGTATATCACTCAATCCTAAGAAAAATATCTTTGGTGTTGAAGAAGGTAAGTTAGGTCATATTATATCTCAAGCAAGAATTCTCATAGACCCCGAAAGGATTTAATCCATAGCTCAATTCTCGCTACCCCATAACAAGAAGGCTATGCAGTGTTTTTTAAAGAAAATTAATTTTGTAAGGAAATTCACACCCAACTTCACTGAAATCATCAAACCCTTACAAAAAATGATTCGCAAAGATTCCAAGTTTAAGTGGGATGATGAATGAAAAGACACTTTCAACAATATCAAAGCTGCCATATACCGAGCCTTGGTATTGCAAAGTCTCGATTTCAATAGAGACTTTAACCTTTATACTTTCGCAACTAACCAATCGCTAGCTACGGTTTTGACTCGGAAGGATGACAACAACAACGAAGCCCCAGTGTCATTCATGAGCACCAACCTCCAAGGAGATGATCTCAATTACCCCGCCATAGACAAACAATCCTACCCAGTCTATAAAGCAGTAAAGCATTTTAGGTCGTACATCCTCAAGAATCACACTAAGGTGATTATGCCACACCCCGCAATCTGATCCTTGTTTACCCAACAAAAAATGGAAGAAAGAAGAGGGAAATGGATGGCGGTAGTCTAGGAATTTGATCTAGATATAAAACCCCCCAATTCAGTAAAAAGACAAGGTTTGTGCAAGCTCGCAATCGAATCTCAAGATCAAGCAAACCAAGATCCAAGGTGGGATAATGAAATAGGACTGTGGTGTGGTGAAGCAGCATACATTTCACTGGGACCGAACTCCTGGTACAAGGATTTGGCTCATCTATTACATTAGGGGACTTGTCCCAAAAACCTCAACCCCAGAGAAAGGAGAGCCCTCCGATTAAAATCTGCACAATATTGCCTCATAAATTTGTTACTCTTCTAGATTAACTATGACGGGGTATTACTGAGATGTCTCGAATGAAAAGACATCGATAAAGTGTTGAAAGAACTCCACAATGGCCCTACTATTATTGGCCCACTTTGTTCAAAGACTCTCATGCTTATGCCAGGAATTGTAAGACTTGTCAAATAAGTGTTGGCAAGGAGAGAATGGAAACAATCCCACTTCATCCTATAACCGTCTCTAGACTGTTTGAGTAGTGGGGGCTAGATATCATAGGAGAAATTATGCCCAATTATTATAAATTCCACAAGTATATTCTTACTGCCACCAACTATTTCACAAAGTGGGCAGAGGCCATCCCTTTGACCCATGTAAATGAGAAAATAGTTATCCAATTTATAGAACAACAAATAATTACAAGGTTTGGCATTCCTTCCGTTCTAGTCTTTGATAATGCAACCTACTTCTCCTCTACCCTATTGACAGAGTTTTCTCTAGACAAAGGAATCATAATCAAGTACTCTGCAAATTATTACCCTCACGGAAATGGTGTGGCGGAGTCAACCAATAAAAATATGGTGAGGATACTAAAGAAGATGGTTGCAGATAACCATATAAATTGGCATAACCAACTCCATAATTCCCTATGGGATGATAGGGTCACACCCAAAGAGGCTATAGGGAATTCCTTATACTTCCTGGTCTATGGACACGGAGCCATTCTCCTGAATGGGCTTTATCTTCCATCTCTCCAATTGGCCCAAGATTCTAACGATGATAAATCCTCGACCATGCAACAAAGAATCAACACTCTGCTCATGCTAGAGGAAGAGAGATAAAGGGATAAGTCTAAATTTTTAGCCCATCAACAGATAGTGAAAAGATGGTTCGATAAGCATAAGGCTAAAGAAAAGAATTTTGAAGTAGGAGACTTAGTTCTAAAGTGGGATAAGGTAAATGAACCCAAAGGGAGGCATTCTAAGTTTCAAATCCTATGGCTTAGGCCTTTTCAGGTGGCTGAGAAGATCAGGGTAGGTACTTATTGTTTTCAAAATCTGAGAGGGGAACTTGATGCCCTCCCAGTAAACGACCAAGCCCTAAAGCAGTACTTCCAATAATAACAACACAATAAAAGTTATATATATATATATATATATATATATATTCTAGTTGGCACAAATAAAAGAAGGACCGGAGATATTTTTTTTATGGGATAGAGATTCTGCGTTCGCCTAATGAATCACCATTTGTTGAGTGCTCAACACACCCTAAAATTTATGTGACCACTTCCTTTTGGGTACCACCTTGTCTTCTACCTTCGATTGTTTTCATCATGGTTTGAGCCTGATAACATTCTTAACTGATATGTTTCATATTCAAGTTTCTCTTGAGCATATTAAGAACCATCTTGAGAAACACCACAACTGATCAAGGAACCAGCGACCCAGATTTCTCACGGATTACTTGAGAAGTTTGGCATCGATGAAATATTAGGGTAGCAAAAATTGTATGGGAATTCAAAGCAGCCGAGTGTCGACATTCTTCGGCATCGTTTCATAAGAGTATCTCTTTTACGCATACAGTCTCCGAAAATATTCTGCCGAATGTCGGTCCTTTCGACTTCAGTAGAGAAGTGTAATCATAAGTGTTTCACAAAAGAGGAGTTCCACCGTCGACCGTCGACACCTGAAACATCACTGGTATCAGAAGTTTTATCAAGAAAATAGCAACATTGATAAACAATCTAAAATAGTAGTCGATCTCTGATCTTTATGAAGGTAAGACGTGACGTGACATTTAATCCCTAGTTGTGTCAAGTACTCCACATTCAAAGCTTTAGCTAATTCATAGATCACGCATTAGTTACTAGCTCATGTGCTAATCAAAAGGGAATTGTTAAACTCACTGATACAATGCATCTCCATCTGTGCCTCCGCCGTCAACCAGTTAAGTCTCAGTGGTAGAAATCCGATAGTGATATATTTTGAAATCTTTATTTATCACCCATATTAACTAATTGATATGACTGGTAGTATCTCCCAGTTATATTCTTTTGAGTCCTTTTATTGTGATCCCACTCTACGTAGCAAGGAATTCAGAACAAATAGAAGAATGAAGCCACCAGTCCAAATGAAGCATCTGAAGTCCAATGAGTATTAAATAGTTTTCTTAGCAAGAATTACAGGTATGGGTTTTCTTATGGCTTTACATTTCATTTGTATATGTTCTCACCTGATGTTGCTCTGTATGTGTTTAAAAGGTGGTTTTGATCGCAGGGACAATGCCTCCAAAGAAGCCATCCACTAGGAAATCACCACAGGCACCAAAGCTGCAAGAATTGGAAATAGGAGAAGGATCCTCCCCATCGATTGCAAAACAATTACATTTTTCTCCTAAGTCGATGTTCATAATCAAGGCAATCACCAAGGAGCCCTTTGTCCATCCCCTAGCTTTCAGGGATACAGAGGCAAGCATTGGAGCAAAGACGACTTTCCTCGCTGGGAAGAAGTCTTCAAGAAGATCAAGAAAGAAGAGCCCCTCGAATATACTCCACACAGCGACCCTGATACAAGGAAGCTCGATGACGAGGTCCTCCCAAACATTCGCAAAGATTATCTATACGTTGTGGCAAGTCGATCTCAAGTTTTCCCTTGCGTCGAGCTCTTAAAGTGGCTCATTGATCACAGTGATGCATAAAAATGTTTGATTAATGATGACAATGGAGAATGCGTCGGGTTTTTCCCACCATCAAAAGTTTAGAAATGCTACAAATTCAATGAGTCCGAAAAAAAGTTGAACAATAATTTCATGGTGAGTTTCTATGCCTCTCATGACACTAGAAAACTCTTGGCATCCTGGTGGAGGGAAGACAAGAAATTCATGAACCGAACTTCTGGCTGGTCAATGATGGTCAATATCAGGGAACCATATGCCTATCTCATGGCCCTTCTCTGCAGATTACATGGGGAGAAAGACTGCTCCCGATTTTCAAAAGCTTGGATGCCTCTAGATTTTACAGTCGCCATTTCAGGTACTGATTTCAATTGGAGTGCTATCGTCTCCAAACAGTTGAGCACATGCATAAAACAAGCTCAGGAGCCAAAGGAAGGAGATACCCTTACCTTCTACATGGATTCGTATCTACTGGACGTCATCTGCGCTAGGAATGCTTTTGTTGGGATGAACTTGAATTGGCACCCTTCGGAGCTTGCAGTCCTTGTATACTACAACATCTTATGGGAAAACAAGTACAAGAAATCCTATGTTTTTATCTGTGATCATTTTATTGCGCCCATTTACTTCTTACTCTTTAAGAGAGAATGCCCTAGATTATCAGACGAAGCAAAGAAGGTCATAGTAAAAAATGGTCACTGGTATTTAGACAAACGAGAAACCTACATTAGGATTTTTGGCGCCATAGGGGCATCACATTTATTACCCCTTTATGTTCCTGACCGGCTAGTGTTAGGAGAAATATGCTATCAAACCATCATACAAGGATACAATGCAACTTTAGTGAAAGACAAGAAGTGGGATTTCATACCGTATGGATTCCATATCAACTTCTACATGGTCAAAGACATCGCGCATGCTAAACAACTTAGGCTAGGTCAATTGTAATTTTGGTTCCAAACTGGTTGATTTCGCAAACCCGATCCCAAGGGATTGGTCCTATAGCACACGTCATAGGTATCATCCTACTGGCCTTATGCTCATGATTGGTTTGAGGATGAAATTTTCACTGAGAATGCTCAAGACTGGGATATGGTGGAAGCCAGGAAGGTCGATCCTAGAGGAAACAGGTTTAGAGCTTTGAGATATGAAGAGCAGTCCACGCTATTGGAGAAAGCAATTCAAGGAGTTGGCCGACACCCTGAAGAAGAAGTAGCATATGAATTGGGGGAAGAATCAAATAACCCCCAAGAAGACATTAAGGTCACATAGGCTCATCAGGGATCCTTGGTACAAATTAGAGTTCTCCCTGAAGATCAAACAACTCAAGAAAGTGGCGCACTTCTATACCAGCAATCTCAGCTACTAATGAAACGGATGCAGGATAACCCGCATCATGCCATAAGTCCTAGAATTTCAATTACCATCCAAAGAGTTCTGACATAACCTAGAAATCCTGGTCTCATAGCCATCTATGGCACCAATGGGTCAGGTAATCCCGAGTCTACAATATCGCCAATTGATCTCTCAGGAGAAGGAATAGCTCAACCAAAGATGGGTCAGGTGTCGATAGAAACACAAGCAACCAACCCCTTGAGCACGCTAATACATATATACAACGACGACGAGATCACAATGCCTTCTCATGGCACCTTGGTGTGCATCCAAGAAGAAGAAGGTCCTGAAAAGACCTTTTCCCCAAGTCCCGAAAAGGTCTCTTCTGCTGGGCCCGGGGTTCAGGACCAGGGAATCCCACAAAAGGAAGTTGAAGCTGAAGGTAATCGCAACACAAGAAATTTTGATGAACTGGAAATAGATGTAGGCCCAATTGACAGGCCTCTGCAAAAGGAAATTGGTAGTTCCACAATCGATGATCAAGTAAGTGACAAGTCCATACAAGACACCTCTATCCTGCCCAATACTCAGATCCTCGGTGAGAAACAAGTAGAAGTTGGATCTACAAGGCAGAACTAAGAAGTTCGAGAGCCCACTCTCAAACAAATTTACATTGTGGGAATCTTGGGAAACAATCTCACATGGGGTGATCAGCAAATACCAGACCCACTAGATGAGGTCGTAGACACCTACGTGATCTCCTATGATCAAAAGAGAAAGGCTATCATTCAAAAGACTGCAAAGAAGAGACGAATCACCCTAGATCAGTCCATCATATTTTTCATTGAGGAGAAGTTAATCGATACAACAGACACCCATACGTCTGAGTTGATTGGTGTGGGAAAAGCCTTCTCAGAAGCCTCCTAGGATAGAGCCAAGAGAGATGAAAAGGAACTTGCCGCCGCCCAAAAGGAGCTCGAACACTTGCACCATATTGTCAATTACTATAAGGGTGCTACACAGACAGTTGTGTATTTAAAATATGAGTTTGGTAAAGTTTATGATGAGTTCAAGAAGGAAAGACAATTGTTAATCTCGAATATATCTAAATTCCAGGAAGACACTCTCATGGCACTCGTGACATGTAAGGAAATGGAGCGATGGTATGAGAAGGCACAACAGGCAGTGGAGAGGCTCAAGTTTATTGAGGTAGTCCAGAAAGGCTGAGAAAAGGAAGACCACGACATTCGGCTAGTAAGTCAAAGTAGTCTCAATCGCATGAATTGATCGACTGAATATTGGGCCAAAATGTCTCGAATCCCACACGAAGAAATCCAAGAACAATGGGCCATGTATCAAAAGCACTGAGATAAAATCAATAAAATAATGAAAGACATCGGACTCCCTGAGTATGGTACCCCCGATATGTTTATTGACCTAAACAAAATAATCAAGCTGTGCACTGAACAAGATGCGTCATGGGCCAAAGAATATGCAAAGGTCACCAATGCAAAGCCTGGGCAAGTACAACAGTTTAGAGGACATCCAATCAAAGCTAGAGCCATACTTCAGAAGTTGAACTTCATCCTCGCAAAATATCGAGCACACGTAGCAGACATCAGGGGAATCTATGTGGCTCCAATGGAATAGAACAGGTTTCTATCGGCCAACACCTGTGAATAAATATTTATCACATGGTCTGATTATGAAAGAGTCCACCCTTTTCAAGAAACAACTCGGGTGGACTGTTGAAATACTGTTAGATGATGACGCCACATGGAAATTCTTGATTAGATCAAATTGTATTTTGCCGTTAATTACTGTTAAGACTTTATGTTATAAATAGGAACATTGACCGATGGTCAAAGGGTCGATGGTTGTTGTAATTACCCTTTTCTTTTGGTTGTTGATAATTATTTTGAGACTGCTACGAATTAAGAAGTCCTTCTAAACCAGATATGAGCTATTTTCATCATATATATGTGATTGGAGTTGGAGAAGAGTTACTTCCTTTCCTGTTCCATGAATGTTGGAGTAAATGAGTAAGAGAAATTAATTATGTTGTCATGTTATCTGGTGAAATGTTTTGATGTTCCTTGCTTTAAATGATGAAAGTAAATCATTGTTATTCTATGTGATGAATGTCTTGGTAGATGAATTATTTTTCTTACCGTGGCATTGATTACAATTGTGTTTCTTTCTCTATGCTAAGTAGTTTACCTCAGCTATGTGATGAATGTATCGATAGATTAATTATTTTTCTTACCCTGATCTTGATCATATATGCATCTTCTTTCTGTTAAGTAGTTTTCTCAGATAGCAGTTGGATGCTCTTTCGGTTAAAGTATTATTACTAAGCCCCTTTGGCATAGGATCATTGTCTGCATGTTCGAGTAGCAAGTTATCCCAAGCTTGACCCCTTCCCAATAGTTAAAACTCTTGTCCTATCTTCGTCAAGTTGGTTTATATTTTCTTGCATCTCTTGTACCTACCCCACCTAAGAGAAAATACAGAAAAAAAAATTGTCTTAACTGAAGGAAGAGAATTCACCAGAAAACACAAAATCTCATCGATAATTTGGCCAGATTGTAAGATCTGGAGAACCATTCCACTCCAAACACTGCAGAGTCTAATTGGACCTCAGTGGCGGGTTTGGTTCCTACTGTTGAATCAGGGGATTTAAGCCCCATCAATAGGACCCTACCTTCCTCGAGCATGTCTTGTGAAGGTCAGTCACATGATGGAATGGTCATGCCACTATCGGCATCAGGGATAGCGTATCAAGTTGTTCTTGACTCTTCCTTCGATCTCGATCCTATTACCTCACAGACAGACGAGGATGTTCATGTTCTTCAACCCGTGTGGGCCACTTCGTCATCTTGTTCACATGACTGCCTCGATGATACTTTGCCCTTATATGAAGATATCATCGAGGCCATGAATGGTTCTAACAAACCTTGGGATGACATGCATCATCGCTCATATTTCCTCCCAGAGCTTTCTAAAATCGAACGAGAAGACTTTCGATCTACTTTGAGAGAGATGGTCACTTGATACGCATGAAATTTATCATGAAGAAAATATGGCAAGTATCTCCCCTACCATCACGATCGATATCTCTCATACCCCTGGCAAGATTGAAAATGTACACATCAGTGCAGATTGTTCGCCAGAAGAAATCCTGATCTACATCGAAATCTTCAAGGACTTCGAAGATGTATTTTCTTGGTCATATGAAGAGGTTCAAGGAATCGACCCTCGAATTGTCGAACATCAGATTAAAACTTACCTAGATGCTAATCCTATTCGACAACGTCTTAGAGCTATCAATCCTTGGAAGGCCCTTGTTATTAAGGTAGAGGTACAAAAACTTCTTAATGTTGGCTTTATCTACCCGGTTCTTTTGACTGAATGTGTGTCCAATCCCGTTCCTGTGAATAAGAAGTAAGGAACCATCCGTGTATGCATGGATTTTCGTGACCTGAACAAATATTGTCCTAAATATAACTTCCCAACACCTTTCATTGATCATATCCTCGAAAAATGTGTAGAAAGAGAAGTTTTTTCTTTCATGGACGGATTTTCAGGGTATAACCAAATTCAAATTAAACCCGAGGATCAACATATGACGAAATTTATTTGTCCTTGGGGTACTTTTTCATACCGGAAGATACCTTTCAGCCTTAAAAACTTCAGAGAAACCTTCCAATGCTCTATGACCTTCGCATTCCATGATCTCAAGCATATAGTCAAAGATTATCTTGACCTTCGCGCTATCACTCTGAGCACCTTCGGCTAGTTTTTGAAAGATGTCGTCATTATCGAATCCGGTTGAACCCTCATAAATGCATATTTTGTGCTAGGTTTGAACGTATTCTAGGATTTTTAGTATTTGAGACTGGGATCATGGTAGATAGGTTAAAGGTTGAGGCAATACTTCGATTACCTCCCTCATGCACTATTCGACAACTTCAAGGTTTACAGGGGAAAGCTAAATTTTTACGTCGGTTTATAGTAAACTATGTCAATATTACTAAAGGTTTTATGCATCTTTTTAAGAAAGACACCCCTTTTATCTGGGATGAGTGAGCCCAAGAATCCTTCGATGCTTTGAAGAAAGCCTTGGTATCGACGCCTCTGCTGAAGTCTCCTAAATACAGTAGAGATTACTTTCTTTATGTCGCCGCATCCGAAGAGACAATTGCTATGGTATTGGTTTAGGAGGATGATGAGGTCCACAAGCATTTCATCTACTATCTTAGTCAAAACTTAGTTAATCTTGAGCTCAAATACTCTCATGTTGAAAAGCTAGCTTTAGTTTTCGTTCACGCAGTCCAATGATTATGCCATTATATATTTCTTTGCAAAACTATTGTGGTTTCCGATGTCAATTCATTTCAATACATCCTTACCATACGTATCATAGGGGGGGAATACAATAAGTGGATTGTCATTTTACAAGAATTTGATCTCGATTTCACTTCTTTGAAATCCAAGAAATCAATAGTCTTTGCAAAGTTAATATCTAAGTTCCCACGATTGGACGAGGATGTTATTCATGTTGATTAATTTGTGGATGAACACATTTCCTTGTCTCGTCATCTGACCCATGGTATGGAGACATTGTTCTCTATCTTCAAACTTTGAATTTCTCTCAGCATCTCTCGCGAGATGACCGACGGAGTGTACAATACCAAGCTAAGAATTACTTGATCGTCAGTGACACTCTATATCGTCAAGGAATCGACAATAGATTGTGTCATTCTTTAACTAAATAAGAAGTTGAGTCGGTTCTAAATGATTTCCACAGTGGGGCTTGTGGTGGTATTCTATCTGGGCTTGTGAGATCCCAAAAAATTTTGCAAGACAGTTATTTCTAGTTTTCTATATTTAAAGATTGCATTGAAGAGGTTAATAATTTTCACCCCTTCCATATGTTCACTCGGAAAATGCGCTTGCATCTAGCCCCTCTCCAACCAATCATTACCATCAGTCCCTTCACCAAGTGTGGGGTCGACTTTGTGGATTGCAACCTAAATTCGGCTGGGGGGGAATCAACACATTATCGTGGCCGTAGAATACTTTAATAAGTGGGTTTAGGCCATGCCTACAATTAAATCTAAAGGGAATATTGTCACCTTCTTTGTATTCAATCAAATTATCACCAGGTTCGGAATCCCAAGTGATATTGTCACTGATCATGGCAGTCACTTTGAGAATGAAATGATGGAAGAGATAGCATCCATGTTGGGGATTAAGAATGGTCATTCTTACCCTTAATACCCCTAAGAAAATGGACAGATATATGCCATAAACAAGTCTCTCAATACCATTTTGCAAAAACTGTCAGCTAGAGAAAATTTGATTGGCATATCATGTTATATCCCGCACTTTGGGCATAATGAACCTCGGTCAGGACTGCCACCTATTTTTCTCCTTTTCAGTTAGTACATAGTGTGGAGTCTATATTACCTATTAAATGTGAAATCCATTCTCTTACATTGGCAATTGCACTCCTACCTGACACTTATGATCTTGCAGGATGCCTCGTGCACCTAGAGATCCTTGAAGAGCAGCATCGAGATGCCTCTATGGCTATCAAAGCGAATAAAATATGTTTCAAGGTCCAATACGATAAGTCTATTTGTCCTCAGTTGTACACTGAGGGTGACTTGATCCTTTTACATGATCAATCCAAAGAATCACTGGGGACAGGGAAGTTCAAACCCATGTGGCATGGTCCCTATATCGTGCGACGTGTCTTAGAAAAAGGAGCCTATGAATTAGAAGATTATGAAGGGAACATGTTGGTTGAGCCCAGGAATGGGCTCTACTTGAAAGTATATTACACTTGAGCCCCAAGCTTGGGAATAACTCTTTGTATACTAATGTAATTTAGTGTATATATCTTTTCCCTTTATTTTTTGTATTTAGCTTGCTTATCGAGTTTTCCCTTAGTTGGCATATGTCAATGGAGTCTTCGGTCTACTTAGGATTCGTAGATGGAGCCATTCATCATACAAGGAACTTATTTTATGCTGCTTGGGTTGTTTACTCACTCGAGGGTCTACTGGTGTCTTCGGGTGGTGTATGGCTAGGACCATCCACGAATAATGTGTCTGAATATAGTGTCATTATAGAACTTTTGCATGATACCATTTCACTGTAATGATCCCAAGCCATTAGGCAAGGATCATCACTGTTTTGGTGTCTTTTTAAAACTTTTTCTGAGTGAGGTATTTCATCAAACACTTTGCTGATATACCTTTTAGATGTGTTTATATGTGTGTATGCAGCAAATAACAGAAAGAGATAGCCATGGAACATACCTCAAGCATATGCAATAAGATAGACAAGCCAAAACATCTCAATTCTTCTTTATTCATAAAATAGAGAAACCTGCTACAATGAAGATGTCGATCTGGAATGCTCAACAGATGGCCAAGAAGATAGACAATAGATAAGAGCTGCTACAAAATGCTCCCGCTAATACAAAATATGCCTCCAAAGGCTGAATGAGAAATGAAGATCAATACAAGCAGATCCAAATGCCAAACTCTCCAGCTGAAGAATGCCACGCTCCAATAGAAGGCTGAAACCCTCAATAACTCGGCCCTGCTACCAAATGTGTCTAATCACCCTAATAAATATTCCAACTGATATATCGGGTGATGGTAAGAACAACCCAGGTGACTGACTCTCCAAGATCGCTCTCAATATCTGTAGATCTGAAATCCCCCACTGAATGGTGCACCCCGCTGGATCATTGAAACCCTAGATAATTTGGCCCTATTGAAGGAGGCCTCCAAATGCTCTGAAACTCTCCAGAAATATATATCGGGACATTGCAAGTCACTAGGTAAAGTCTCAGGGTCAGATTTGAAGTGTAACCCCTCCAAACAGACTAGATCTGGATCTCAAAAATTCCCTCCTTCTCTTCAATCCGCCCCACTACTCAAGAAATAATTTGAGCCATAAAACTATCTCAGAAAGCACTAGATCTGATGTCCAAGGCCCTGCAATGAAAACCCAAGTGATAGAATCCTCAACGGCCCTGCCAATCTCCTACAATGAATCTCTCTCCAAAGATGGTGCACCCCTCTTGCTGGAATCCCTCAACTGGTGC
>ML814522.1:35221-57262 GCA_009831015.1 Picea engelmannii | reverse complement strand
ATTTTCTTTAAACTTTTCAACAGAAAGAAGGGTATGTTTAGCAGATGATTACCTTTGAAATGTAGCAGGAGTCGGGCATGGCAGGGAAATACGATTGTATACCGTCCTTCGCAAGTGAGGTAACGTTGGAGGATAGCTAGCAACTGAGCCCATTGTGGTTCTAACCATGACCGCGATGTCCCCTTTGACCACTTTGTTTTCCGATACTGTGGTTTCAGAAGCTGCGTGCAGAGATTCTTGTCAACAGGCTGACCCTTTGTCCATCTCTGACCAGTGGTGGGAAGTTGAATTTCTTCTGAAATAAATTGTTCTGTGACTTCGAACTCTAATTCGCCTACTTTAGCGAACCCACCCTGAAAATGTGGAGCGAACTGAAGCATAATTGAATCATTATATCCATTGAATTTCTTGAGAAACGACTCCCATCCTGCTTTCTGAAAAATGTCTCTGGTGGCCTCATACTCTAGAAGGGCCTCTAGGTCTACATATGTCTCCAGTTCATGACGATTTGCCACCATGGTTCCACTTGATATCACAGGGAAGGTCTATAGGTGAGCAACGAAATTGGGATGAGGGCAACGAGGGAAGAGAGTGTGATGAAGGAAGTAGTCGGGAGAAAAATCATAGGAGAACATTTCAATTGTCGTGGGGATTGATAGTGTGTAGGAAAATGATGGTAGTCATACATGAGTGCAGAGTGTTATCATATACGAGTCATGTCGAACTCAGCTCAGGTAATGTTGTGCATTTTCATGATATGAAATGTCGAGGTGGGTTGGTTCATTAGGTACAGATCATGGGTATGATGAAACATTATGGAGTAAACAAGGCATCCTCATTTCAAACCATTAATATGTAAATTAATACAGTAAATCAACATGAACTAAGTGTACCTAAGTTAAATTACCTATCCCCTTTGTTATGCATTCCTTGCTGTAGAGTTTTTTCTTTTGAAGTCAAGTCTGGATCTGGAGGGTGCAAAAATTGTAATTGCTCTTTGTATTTCTGATGACCACTGTAGCTGATAGATTCTATGCTGGTACTGACTGGTACTGATGAAACAATCAGGTATCTGCAGAGAAATTTGAACCAATAATATCCTGCTGAGAAAAACTTCCTGTTTATAACAACAAATTATCTGATGATGATCCCTGAACCTAGCTTTTGTTCTGTCCTGAAAAAGATCAATTGAAATCATGTCTTCAAAAACTTCAAAGATTTAACCCATGGTACAATTCTGATTTGTGTGAATGAATGTTTCGGAGTCGAACACAAACAAAAATCATCGGATTACCGACCATTAATGAATGTCGTTAACCTATGCGAGATGACCCACCAGTGATTTCAATGGACCTCAAGGTACCTACAGCACATCCTAACAGGTACGAATAGAGGTCTTGGTGTCAAGTCACCTGTAGGATCTACCAACCAAGGGACATTGGTGTATTCCCAGGGTTGTTAGCAAGGACATCTGCCATTGAGGCATGCAGAGTCCAGGGTACTAAATAATCTCTAATCTCTGCTCCAGATAAGGTGTTGATGTTGATGGAGTGAGATTTGTTGGAAGGTGGACCTTAACATATTCCACATCATCCAACGCGAGTGCAGATAGAAATCTTGCAGACATAATTTATTTGGAACAGTAATCACTTACTTGTGGATTTTATGAGCCCAAGTTAGTACATGCTCATTGCTTCCTCATTTTTGGAGAGTCTGAGGAAATGATAAAAGAAGACTCTAAGGGGGTTTCTTTCCCATAATAAGTCACCAGGTCTGGTAAAGAATAATCCATTCCTGATAAATGCCCCTTTCATACTTTAATAAGCAATCAAAGGGAGAAAACAAGCTCAAATTTATTTGTTTCAAAAACAAGTCAGTTATATTGATAAGAAAATCTCATGAAATAAAATAGTCTTACCTTCTTACCTGTTGCAAGAGAGTGATAAATTTTAGTTCTGTACTTGCTTTGAAAAACCTGTAAAACTGAAAACAAAATATCAACATATCCAAAAAGAAGAAAAGAAATGTTTTTTTTTTATTTATTTTTTTTCTATTTTTTTTTTTATAGTATTTGATTTTTTTATTTTCTGCTAAAAATTTATTATTTACAGAATCTTAAAACAGTATGAATGATCAAAGATCAGCAGGAGGAGAAGACTCTTCTCCCACTATCTTCATTTATGTTTGCTTGGCAACTTCCTTTAGAAAATCATCTTTTGACAATGGTTTGTTATACACTTTTAATCGATGTCCATTTACTACAAAGGAGTTCTGGGAATCATCTATGGTTTTAATCCTGACAGAACCATTATCAAAAACA
Organism: Picea engelmannii; assembly: GCA_009831015.1. Lineage (NCBI taxonomy): Eukaryota > Viridiplantae > Streptophyta > Pinopsida > Pinales > Pinaceae > Picea > Picea engelmannii. The sequence goes on along the minus strand of ML814522.1, from coordinate 54,942 downwards.
GTTTCTACTTCATAAGGTCCCAACCATCTTGTTGTAAGTTTCCCTTTGAAAGTTTTGTATTTGGAATCGAAAAGTAATGCCCAATCCCCTGGTTGAAAATGGTTTTTCTTGATGTATTTGTCATGCCATTTGCTGCGTTGATTTTGTACAAGGATGGTCCTTTGAAGCGCATCCTGCCTCATTTCTCCCAATTCATTAAGTTGCATGACTCTCTGTTTTTGTGCTTCACTCAAATTCAACCCCAATTCTGCTGCTAGGCAGAATGTATGAATCTCAAATTCTATGGGAAGGAGAATTTGCTTGCCAAATACCAGTTCGTAAGGAGTATGGCCAGTGGTATTTCTCCATGTAGTCCTGTATGCCCATAAAGCCTCTGGAAGTCTATCTGCCCAATATTTATGATGTAAGTGTATGGTCTTGGTCAGAATAGCTTCTAGAACTTTATTTGTAGATTCCACTTGCCCATTGGCTTGTGGATGGTATGGAGAGGACTTACAGTGTTTGATCCCATATTTATCTGTGAGTTCTTTCATCAATTTGGAAGTAAATTGGTCACCTTGGTTGGTAACAATCTCTCGTGGAACACTGAAGCGGGTAAATATATCTTCATACATAAACTCAACCACTGATTTCTCAGTTGCTTGATATAGGGATTTCGCCTCTACCCACTTGGTCACAAAATCTGTGCACACCAAGATGTACTTCTTCTTTCTTGACATTGGGGCAATTATCCCTACAAAATCAAGTGCCCATTTATCGAATGGTTCAATCACAACCTGTGGTCGCAAGGGCATCTCGTCTGCTGCAGTGGGCCTTCCCATTCTTTGACAAATATCACAGCTTCTCACATATTTTGTTGCATCCTTAAACAGTGTCGACCAATAGTATCCTGATTGCAAAACTTTATATGTCGTTCTCTTATCAGAGAAATGTCCTCCACATGGACCATCATGATAGGCCTGAAAGATATCGGGAATTTCATCTTCCCGGACACATCTCCTAATAATCATATCAGGACTTGTATAAAAGAGATCACTTCCCACCCAAGAATAGTAAGCACTTTGTTGGATAATTCCTTTCTTCTGTGGTGGTGATAAGTGAGCTAGTAATCTCCCTGTAGCTAAGTAATTTGTTGTATCTGCAAACCAAGGGGTCTTAACAGCTACTGCAAACAAATGTTCATCAGGAAAATTATCATTCACTGGGATATCAGTACTATCTTGGGGAATATGAGAAAGAAAATCTGCAACTACATTCTCTTTCCCTGGCCGATCAACTAGAGTGATGTTAAATTCTTGAAGAAGAAAAAGCCATCGTGTGATTCTACCAGTAGTAACTGGTTTGTTCATCAAGAATCTGATAGCAGAATGGTCAGTGTGTACAAAAACCTCATATCCAGTAATGTAGTGACGAAATTTGTTGATGGAATGAACTACTACTAAAAATTCCTTCTCTGTTACTGTGTAGTTCAATTCAGGAGGGGTAAGGTTTTTGCTGGTAAAATAAATTGCATAATTCTGTTGGTTTTATTTTTGCCCAAGCACTCCTCCTAAAGCAGTGTCTGAGGCATCAGTTGAAATATGGAAAGGAAGGGACCAATTTGGTCCTCTGAGAATAGGTTCCATAGACAATTTTGCTTTTAAATCCTCAAAGGCACTCTGACAATTATCATCCCAACAGAATTCTGCGTCTTTTGATAACAGTTTAAACATGTGGCTGGCTATTTTTGTGAAGTTTTCAATAAATCGACGGTAATAACCAGCATGTCCCAAAAAGCTTCTCACATCTTTCTAGGTTTTTGGAGAGGAAAGATTAACTATCACCTCGATTTTGGCTGGGTCAACTTTAATTCCTTCAGCAGACAGATGATGACCCAACACAATTCCCTCAGTTAACAACATTTTACATTTTTCATGACTAAGGGATAGATTTGATTCCTGGCAGCGAATCAAGACTTTCTCCAGGTTACTTAAGGCTTCTTCGAAGGTGTTACCATAAATAGTAAAATCGTCCATGTAAACCTCCACACAGTCATGAATTAAGTCAGCAAAGACACCAAGGACAGCTCTCTGAAATGTAGCAGGAGCATTGCATAATCCAAAAGGCAGCACTTTATAAGCATAAGTTCCCCACGAACATGTGAATGTTGTCTTGTCCTGGTCTTCAGGAGCAATCTGGATCTGGTTGTATCCACTATATCCATCGAGGAAAGAGAAATATCTTTTTCCATCCAAGGTATCCAAAACCTGATCTATGAAGGGTAAAGGAAAATAGTCTTTCAGGGTTGCCTTGTTCAGCTCCCTAAAGTCTACACACATTCTCCATTTCCATGTCATTTTCTTGGGTACCACAACAAGAGGTGAAACCCATTTGCTGTCAGAGATTGGATAAATGAATCCAACGTTCAATCATTTCTGTAATTCTTCTTTTACGAAGTCTTTTAGGATTGGATTCATGCGCCTGTGTGGTTGTCTTACTGGGGTTATCCATGGTTGGATATAGATGTGGTGAATGCATGTGTCAGGGTGTACTCCCCTCATGTCAGTATATTCCTATGCAAAATCCCCTGACTGTTCTTTCAAAAGTTGTGTTACTTGTTCATGTTGGCTAAGACTCAATTCAGAGTTGATGTATAGACATCTACCTGGGCTAAGTTCTACTGGAATGGTATATGGCCCTGAGTGTTCAGAAACGGTGAAGACCATGGATGGTGAAAATGAAGAAAATAACTCACTTCGTTCTTGAAATTCTTCTCTAAAAATTTGATCATATTGAAGATAGGTTTGTGGGAACTCAACATTTTCTGTCACAGAAAGAAATTGATTTAAAATGTCATCCTTTGTAGGTTCTTGCAGTGCATGGAACTCATCAACACAAAATAAAGATTCTTCATCATCATTCTCATAATAGGGACACTTCAACCACCATAATTCTTCTGTAATTGGCCGGGCAGGTGGAAACAGAGTAAGTTTTTGTGAAGAAATACCATTTGAGATAAACATATCCCCACCAGGACATCCTATGAAAGCGTTGGTTGTGGCCAGTCAAGGTCTCCCTAAAATGATTGGATGGCCTTTTGTGGGGTCCTTTGAATGAATAATCATGAATTCAATAGGATATTCCCACGAAGCTAAATTCACAAGGATGTCATCAAGAACTCCAACAGGTTTTATAGTGGTTCTGTCAGCCAGTTCAAGGACTGTAGGAGTAGTGCAAAGGAATTGATTTAGTTGTAACAGTTCCACTGTGTTGATGGTCATTATATTAATGGCTGCACCTAGATCAACTAAAGTATTACCAATAGAAACATTGTTGATAGTCACTGAAACTATTGGGTTTCCTGGGTTGGCATACTTTACCATCTTAGGGGTTTCAGAAATACAATTTGATGACTGTCCTACTAGGTGTACTGTGGGTGGATCTTTCTGTTTATGACCTGGTTTCTTAATGCAGAGTTCTTTGATGGTTTTGGCATAGATGGGGACATCTTTGATTGCTTGTAAGAATGGAATCTTGACACAGACATTTCTTAGTTCATTCATGATGTCAAACTCAGATTGGACAATCGGTTTTTCAATAAGCAACCTTTCAGGAAAATGAGGCGTTTGGGGAACCTGAGCTTGTTTGTTATGCTGTGATTTAGATTCTTTATGTTTTGGAATGATAACATCTTTCAGGGGTGTCTCATTTGATAAATTATCCATAGACTCATCTTCATGTTCTTGGATAATTACCCTTGGTGTTGTTTTTGTTACGGGCTGAATTTTATTTAAAATTTTTCCAGATCTCAGCTGTACTTCTTGTATAGAAATAGGGTTGATGTTGTAAGCTGGATATTTCTGGAAATCAGGATTATGGAGTGGCAGAGGTGGTCTGTGGTTATGATTTGGAATGGGTTGAGTGGGCAAAATGGTAGGACGTGGTGGATTCTGAGGCTGCTGAGGGGTTTGTTGAATGGGTGGTAACGGAGGTGGAATAAAACCAGGCAATAACTGTTGCATATTTGGAGGATACTGCGTGCATGGATTATGGGGAATTGTTACCGCATGCTACTGTTGGTTATTCCCAAAATTCGGATCTCTCCATCCTTGGTACCAAGGTTGAGCAGGGACATTTTGCAGAGGCCAATTTGGCCAGTTCCAAGGATGTTGTTGTTGTTGAGAGAAGGGTGGATAATAGCTGGAAGATTGTGGGGGTGTTTCTTGATATGCATTTGCATTTGGATTTCTAGGTTGCCAAGGCCTCTTAGGTGCAGATGGAATCCCTGGAGCTTCCCCTCCCTTGAATATTTCTTGCAATCCAGGTAAGGAAGGCCAATCTTTTGTTTTATGATTTTCAGTACATATTGCACATACAGGAACATTGTCCAAAGGACATTCTTGTAAAGGATGCCTTTTTCTGCATTTTGGGCAAAATATGCTTAGGAAAGGGTTTTCCTCTTCCTTCTTTCTCTTAATCTTCAAAGTGTCTAATTGAGAGCCAATTGTTCCTAAAATGTTTGTTTTAAAATTTTCCAAAAGGTTTCCCAATTCGACTCTAGTAACTCCACCAGATGTGGATGTTTTGGTATTTTTATTGACCAGTTCTCTCACACTTCTTGCAGTTTTCCCCTTACTTCTTGAGTAAGTTCTACAAAGTTCACTGATTACTTCAAAGTTTTTTTGATAAATGTCTTCTGAAGCCATTAAATTGAGAGTATCAATATATTCCTCTAAAACTCCTTTTAAGAAAAGAGTCTTGATTGCTTCATCCTGGAGATCATTATATTTAGATTTTTGAAGGGTATAGGTAAATATTTCTAAAAACTCCTCAAGGCTTTCTTCATCTTGTTGTTGCATTTTGAAGATGTCATTTTGAGAATCCTTGGTTCTGCAATAGTCCTGGTACTTCTTTAAAAATTTTGCCTTCATATCTTCCCAAGATCTAATGTTGTATTCTCCTAAACTCATGAACCAACGTAATGCAGAATCTTTCAGGTTGGCAGGAAATAATTTTAGTTTATGTGTATCCTGGAGATAGTTATAACTCCTACACAGGATGTCGAACTCAAAAAGAAAGACATCTGGGTCTTCACTACTTTTCCCATGAAAGGTTGGTAGTGCTGAAAGTGGGATATTTTTCATATTGACATTCTGGACTAAATCCAAAATAGGAAACCCAAAGGTGGTTTCTGGTGTTAAATCATTCTCGGCTTGTTCTTCTCCTTCATTTTCAATATGAAGTTTCCCATGTAAGTCTCTCCCTCTTTCTGCCATGTTAAAAGGATTACCAAGAATTGTATATGCAATCTGATCTTTCTTTGGTGAGGGTGTGAAATCCCACCTTTCTGGATTCTTTTTGTTAGAGTTATTATCTCCTATTGGTCCTTTTGAGGATCCTATGGCCTTTGATTCCACCGTTGCAGTTGTTATCTGTGAAACTAAAGAGTTAGGGTTCCCGAGAATAGCTTGTATTTTCTCTGGATCAACTGTGTCATCCAGGGCTGGATCACCAGGATTTTGAGTTTGTTGATGTATGGTGTTTCCTGGTTCTAGGTGTTGTTCTATGGTTTCCTCAGCCAGAATTCCAGTCTCAGTTTCTATCTCTTTTTGGGTGGAGGTTTCTCCTTTTTGTTGTTTTATATTTCCCCTAAATCTACCTCTATGATCTCTATTTCTCATGAAGTCATACTAAATGAAAGAAAAAGAAACTAAGATTGAGTTTCAGAGTACCTGTGATAACTAATATGTCAGTTTTCACCCTTTGTTTCCACAGCTCCTCTTATCATCAACATACTAACATACCACACCAAACTAAGTGCATTCTAAAAATAATCAAGACAATTATCTAACTTACCTTTTAAACAACTCCCCGACAATGACGCCAAAAATGTCAGGCTGCTATATTAAAGATTTTAATGACCTGAAAACACTGAATTGTCAAACTAGGGTAAGTGAACTTAGAGTTGCTACACTGTATGTGCGGGTAAGATTCTAATTCCTATCTAAAGACTATTCTTAGAAGAAAACACAAACTCACTCTTAGAAACTGAACCCTAATGATTATCTTGAAACTCATCATCTCCTATTTTAATTCATCAAAGGAAAACAGTTCTTTGCTTAAGTGCAGGTACTTCTATTTCTATTCTAATGTGATTTCACAAGACTATCTACCACTATCTTTAATCATCTAATCATCACTATTTCTATCTAAGCCATAAAAGAAAGATTGTTTCCTAAAATCCTGTTAATTCAACATCAAAGATAAATCTAAATCTATTCACAGGAAAATAAAGAAATATCCTATTTACCCTACTGGTACTGGAAGATTCCTCTAATTCAATTGCAACCTAACTATCCTACAGAACAGAGTAAATTAACTATCCTAATCAAAGCAAAATAAATTCAAACTCGCATTCTCTTTAATTCACGTTCAGATTGAAAACTGGAAACAAAGTAAATCTAGTTCATGCTTTAAATTCTATAGGAATCAACCATGATTTCAACATTCACCAATGTAGAAGATATTAATATGCTAGAAACAATACAGTTGAAGAATAATTAAGCAAGAATCTGAACAAGTTAATTCCCAAACTCAAATAAGCTAACATGCATGCAAATCCTAAGATACTGAAATAAACTAACTCTAATACAGAGAAAAGCAGCGACTTGAACCTGTTGGCGGGCCCAACCAAGAGGTGCAATCGCCAAAAGGAAAACCAGAACTACTCAGATCATTCTACGCAAACATTGTTCATGCCTCACGCTCCATTTACTCAGGAAAATAACTCAAATCATATAACAACGAATTAACATAACACATAAGCAGATTGTATTAGCATAAATGTATATCATAGCATAACATAACCAACGTTTCTTAGGAGCGATCATTTGTTTATATAGATCCTCCTAAAAAATAGTTTAAAACAAAAATACATTAATTCAAACGGATCCCAGATCTGAAAATAACTCAAAATCAGTTTAAAACGGTCTTCACATCTTCATGACACGCAGTGTCAAGAAGTGTGAGTCATAAAATACTAACAACTCAGTTCTATAATCTCGCCTTGAATCAGCATATTTAGTTATGACTCAATCTATCATGTAAATCGCACTATCTACCACTATGGCCATATCGCGTGGATCTTTAGCAGCTTCGTTGGTATCTCCACTGGGTGCGAGTTGGTACCTGGTACTGGAAAATCCTGTTTCAAATAGAAATAGTACCTAACTCATGCCACATTAGTTTCAATATTAATTTTAAGTATCAAACCACATAAAAATGACTTGAAACATAAGAATACCTTGAGTAGCCCCATTTAGTGGTAAAGAGATGTCAAATGTGTCATAACAAGGCCAGAAGGGGTGGTACTGGGTATGGAAATGGAGGTCTTTTTGATATGATGTAGGAAAAACATAGTCAAAACTGGAGACTAACAGTGATGATCACTACACAAAAGATTGTCCAAGACGTGTCGAGGTTACTAAGTTCCTTTAGGGGACCGAAAAGTCTCTAACACCGGTCATTTTGTCCCAACCTTTCCCTTCTCAACAACAGGCCCAATTGGTCATTCACGACCAACCCTCTCCTTCCACCACTTCCTATGTCCTTTTTGTATTGGTGATTCAAAAAAGAATGACGTTACACTTACTACTCGGGAAAAAGATTATTGTTGCTCAAAGGAGAAAATTGATGATATACCACCTTCGTTGGTTCAACCGCATCCCTCAACTTCACCTCCCAATGGTCCTCTTCATCTCGAATGACCGAGCTCCAATATAGTTCTCCACCCCCCTCCAAAGGGTGTTGCTCAAAAGTATGCCTTTAATCCTCATGTTCATGTTGCTCAGAACTAAAGTATTTTAGAAGAGCTTGCACAAGAACCCTCTGTGATGTTAGCTCTCGAAGTCCTTCAAAGTTGTCCCGCTCAACGAAAGGCATTGTTAAAGGCTATTGGTGGAATTGATCCTACGGATACAAATTTTATAATTTTTGACCTGGAAGATCACATTCCAAGGCTCCCCCCTTAGCTATCGTTTCAGATACAAGTTGTTGTCCAGAACAAGAACATCTATAGAATCTTTATTGATGAGGGTTCCTTGATGTGTATAATGTTTGTTGCCTGTTGGAAGCCATTGGCTCTCTTCACCCCACTGAATCACACAACATACTTAAGGCCTTCAATGTCTCTGGATTTAATCCCTACGGTGTACCTCCCTCATTGTCTATTACATTAGAAGGCAAATCAGTCAATGTCAAAGTTGAGGTCTTTGATGCACCTCTCGATTATAACCTCTTACTTGGCCATAGCTGGATTGATTCTGTGCATGTAGTTGTGTCTACCCTTTTCCGTGTCGTACATTTTCCACACCAAGGAAAATTCATTACTATAGACCAGCTGGCCTTTTTCAACTCTAATTCACATACTAGAAACATACCCTTTATTTCAAAGACACCTCATGGGTATGAGAACGTTGGTGTGCGTTTACTAAAAGATTCAACTTTTATGGGTACATTCCCAATCCCGCCACCCGACATTCCACCTCCTTTGGTTGCCTCGATCAACATGATTTCCACCTCTGTTCATGAAACCCTCGCGTCTCACGACCCGTGGATAGTACCTAACCCTGGTGATTATCTTTGCTATGGCAAGAAAAATTCTTTAAGTCCAGTTGAGTCGGCTTATCAAGCCATTCAATTGGAAACCTCTTCTACCCCATCTCTTAGCGATTCATCTTCCGATCCATTTCACGTCATGTTTCCTACCAACGAGATGATTATGTCTATTATTTATATGGAAGACACCCCCTGGGATGATGGACATAATCATTCCATTCTCTTCCTGGAACAATACACTTTAGAGAGTTACCAATGGATTTTGACTTTGTCGACCATTGTTGTCATGTCCGTTGTTCCCTAGTCAAAAGACGATGTGATTTATGAAGGTAACCTGAGTAATATTTCACCCACTATTCCTCTTGACATATCTATAAAACCTGGAGTTGTTGGAAATGTTCACATTAGAGCCGCTTGTTCCGATAACGAAGTCGACACTTATAAAGCTATTTTCAAATAATTCTGTGACATTTTCACTTGGAGTTATGAAGAGATGTCGGGTATTGACCCTGATATTGTTATACATGAAATTAAGACCTACCCAGATGCTAAACCCATTCAACAGAGACTTCGCCCGATCCACCCCCGTAAAGTCGTCACTATCAAGCTTGAAGTTGAAAAACTTCTCAAGGCTGGTTTTACCTATCCTGTGGCTTTAACCGATTGGGTATCCAATCTCGTTTTGGTCAATAAAAAACAAGGCACGATCCGTGTATGTGCCGATTATAAGGATATTAATAAATATTGTCCCAAGGACAACTTTCCAACCCCCTTCATTGACCAGATCATCGATGATTGCGCCGGGAGTGAAATGTCTCATTAATGGACAGTTTCTCCGGCTATAATCAGATTAACATTTTACCTGTGGATCAACAAAAAACCGCTTTCATTTGTCCTTGGGGTACTTTCGCCTACCAGAAATTACCTTTTGATTTTAAGATCACTGGTGTGACTTTTCAATGTGCCATGTCTTATGCTTTCCATGATATCAAACACATCGTACAATTGTATCTCAATGATCTATCAACACATTCCATGCATCGCCAAGACCACCCAGCCCATCTCCGAGCCATTTTTCTTCGCTGTCGTTATTACCGTATACATTTAAACCCACACAAATGTGTTTTTTGTGTGGAGTCTAGTCAAATTCTAGGTTTTATTGTGTCATTTCATGGAATTAGGATAGATCCTTTGAAGGTTGAGGCCATCCTTAATTTACCTCCTCCTTCCACCTTATGCCATCTCCAAAGTTTGCAAGGGAAGGAAATTTTTTTGCGTCGATTCATTCCCATATACACTCAGTTAACGCTAGGATTTACTCAACTATTGAAGAAGGGTTACAAAGTGGTATGTGACGATACTGCCAACAAATCCTTCGAATCTTTGAAACTCACCCTAACACGAACACCACTGCTTTTCCCACCAGATTATAGTTGAGACTATTTCCTCTACCTCGCCACTTTGAAGTCTACCATTTCCATTGTTTTAGTACAAGAGGATGATTTGCACGATGAACATACAATTTATTATTTGATTCAGAGTCTCACGACTATCGAGGCCAAATAACTACATGTGGAAAAAATGACCTTGGCAGTTGTTCAAGTTGTCCAACGTTTTCGTCACTATATCCTATTATGCAAGACCACTGCCATTTCTGATTTCAACCCTATGCAACATATCCTTACACGCCAATTGCTAGGGGGAAAACACTCCAAATGGATAGTGATTCTCCAGGAGTTTGACTTAGAGTTTGAACTCTCTAAGTCTAAGAAATATTTGGTATTTTCCGAATTGATATGTGACCTTCCCTCCATTGAGACAAAAAAAGTGGCAGAGGATTCCTTACCTGATGAATCCCTTTTTCTGATCAATTCTGATGACGCTTGGTATTGAGATATTATCATTTATCTCTAAACTCAAACTTTCTGCCCGACCTCTCTAGTACAGACCGTCATCGCATACAGTATCAATCCCATCAATACATCATTCTTGGTGACACTCTCTATCACCGTGGTGTTGATTCTATTTTTTGACGCTGTCTCACCTTCGATGAGGCTGAGAAATATTTGAATGACTGCCACTCTGGATCATGTGGTGGTCATATGTCTGGGTATGCCACTGCCCAAAATATTTTACTAGCATGTTACTTCTGGCCTTCTTTGTTTAAAGACTATATAACCGCCTTCTAGAAGTTTCATGCTTGTCAAACATACAATAACAAGATACGATCTCATCCCGCTCCTTTACACCTTGTAGTTTCCATTGGAACTTTCACAAAATGTGGCATTGATTTCATGACATGTAACCCTCACTCGACTGGGGGGCATGGATACATCATTGTAGCCATAATTATTTCACAAAATGGGTCGAGGTGATGCCTACATTCGATAATACTAGAAAAATTGTGACCCTATTCATATTCAATCATATCATCACACGATTCATAATCCCGCAAGCTATCGTCACTGATCATGATAGCTATTTTTGAAATTTCATGATGTTCGAGCTCACCAAAAAGATGGGTCTTCGACATGAAAACTCAACCCCCTATTATCCACAGGCCAATGGCCAAGTTGAAGTGATAAACAAGTTTCTTATCACTATGCTTTGACGGATAATAGGAATTCCGTAATATCCCTAGGCCGAACCCAATTGTAATGTAAATGAAAATGTACTTAAGTTGGTGAGATTTTTGATATCATTTTGTATGCACCTTTCACGACATAGTACGCGCATGTACTGCGCAGTAAAATGAGGAAGTTTTCACATTCCAGGATACCACGTGCAACGACTTAAGTGTGAGTGATTGTGAGGTCAAGGAAACTTTGTGTATATGCTTCATTTTATAGGTTGGTGAGCCAATTATTATAAGCTAGGATGATTATGTTTTGATTAGACCAAAGAGCCTAGATGTTAAAGGCCAGTGAACCTATTTTGTATATGACTCATGATTAATATAAAATACATCGTTGTACGTAGACCGACCACGATAAAAGAGTACGGGGGACTAAAATCCATTGGTTAGGGAAAGGGAGGGACCTGAAAAGTTAAGGAAAAGGGATAAGCTAGGGAGCTTAAGCCAAAAACGAATATTATATTAATATTTCTGAAATCATAAAGTATGGATAATTATTTTATCCTAAGTTCTAGAGTTGGGGACAAGTGGGCCAAAGTAGCTCCCAACATGACAAGTGTCAAGTTGGGGACATGCATACATATTGTTGGAACTTAGTTCATTTCCTATAATCTTTTCTATGATTCTAATCCATCATTTTGACCATCATTCTTGTTATCCATTCAATCATCCATGTGTATTCACACACCCATTGAGATATCTTTATTATATTCATGACTGTACCTAAACCTGTATCCATAGCCATTTTGTGTTGTTGTACCTAGTTAGGTGGGAGATAGACTAAAGAAGCGGGTTTCTAGGCCTGTGGGATATTGAAGAGGTGGGTTGTCACTCCCGTGAGAAATTCTATGGGTGAGAGAATTGTTGGGGATTGATATCTTGAAGGTGTTGAACTGCAGCTACAGTGATCTGAGACTTCCTTCCCAGCCTATTGTTGAAGCTCAGAAAGGAAGTGGGGCAGCCGAAGGACATTTAAGCAGAGAAGGGGCACACGTCCTAGGTGGGACATGCATGTGGGGAATGAGGGACTGTAGTTTGTTATTTTGAGTTGGCACCTGAGACAGAGTCTTTCCTGTTGTCTATGAGCCTTTATCTTGGTTAGGAATCCCTTTACCCGAGTGGAGTTTAGTCCCATCTCAGGGGTGACTCACTATTGAGAGTGATGAACAGTGTGGTCTAAGGCCGGGAGTTTCATGGAAGGTTTGGATGTATTTGGTGACATTCTTACCAATATAAGTGCCAATTGTGTGATAAATTTACATGTTGCATTGTTATTTACTTGCTTATTTTTATGGGTTATCATATGTGCAGTTATAACTGTGTTTATTTTTATGGGTATTTCTTGTATATGTTGCATGTATATGTTTACTATTATTTTAGTGTGAATCCATGTATTTACATATGTATTTGGATGTCTACATTTTATATATAATGTTTCGTAAGAGTTTTGTGTGTATATATTTTAATTGCATGCAGTTCAAAAATTTTATGTGGCATCGCTTAGTTGGATGTTGGGTATGTTACAGTATGCTCCACAGAGAGAACAGTAAGAGTTCTCTGGTGTAGCGTGGCCTGGCATGGATGTTCAGGGATGTTACAAATTGGTATTAGAGCTAAGTAAAGCATTTGAGTAGTGGCATTGCCCGGCCTGTTAGTGGTCGGGGATGTTACAAATTGGTATCAGAGTTTCATGTCACAGAGGATTTATTTTGAAGTGGCCAAATTTCAAGTTGCAGAGCATCCATGGTAAAAAGCAACAACAACTAGGCAGAATTGGGGAAAAGACCCAATCTCTATTGTTAAATTGATGAGAAAATGGAGAAATTCAGCCAAGTGATGAGATATTATCGATTTAATATCTGTTCTAGCAAATTTGAATTTGAGGTCACAGTGAAGCCATGACAGTTGGAGTGAATTTTATAATTAAAATTATGAATTCGTTAATTGATTTTGGATAAATCCGTTCTAGAAATGTCAACTTACAACAATTTGTTTTTACATAGGTTGAACTAGTTTTATTGAGGTGAAATTGAACAAATTTCATGGTTGCAGAATGTCGATGGTAAATTGGGGGAAAATTTAAGCCAAAAGCCCCAATTTCTGCAGTGGAATTCACGAGGAATTGATGCACATAAAAATGAATGTGCACAGGTGGGACACTAAAAATGCATGATGCACAATAAAAGCTAGTGATAGCTAAATTTCAGCACTGTACAGCAATATATTGGTGTGCTCGTGCGCACGCTAAATTTTGGTGTCGTGCAGATAAAAAATGTTAGTGTGGAGGTGTGCGCGCTAAATTCCAGTGTCACGCGGAAAAATGTTAGCGTGCGGGTGTGTGCGCTAAATTTCGACGTCGCACGGAAAAATGTTGGTGTACAGGACCGTGCGATAAATTTAGCATTGCATGGTGTGCACACACATAATAATGATGTGCATGGCGTGTGCAATGTTGGCAGAGCGCAGAGGAGTTTTGTTGGTGCGCGTGCAATGTGGGTATATGTTGTCGCGCGACAGTTTAGTTAGTGGTGCATGGTGGAGACGTACTAAACTATGGAATAGTATATCACATGGAATACAATGCACATAGAAAATCAATGTGTGATACAAAAACTGTGCGCAACAGGTAATAGTGCATGAATCAAAACTGCGCGTGGTGGATATTGGCGCGTGACATAAAGTATTGTGCGCAAGTTATTAACGTGACAGAGAAGTGATACACAATGATTTTTAAGCGCGTGAAGCACTATTTATCTTTTTTTGTTGCGGCGCATCGTAAATATGAGTTATAGGTTGAAATTTGTGCACACAAAGTCATTTGAAAGGTGAACAACAGCAGAAAACCAACAATTTTCTACGACGTTTTATATAATTTGAACGTCATATTTTTGCAGCGTGTTTTTGAGGCCCTTAATAGCATTTTTAGAAAATCAAAAACCACATTACGAAGGTGTCTCTTCATCTCAAATAAAATATCTCGGAGAGAGATTTCTAATGGTGTAAATTGTTCGTCAAATGAAGCATTTTTTAGAAAGTTACAGCACAAACAGTGAAAGGTAAATTTTAAGACCCATCTAACTTCAAAGCACCATAACTTTCCGCTCTGGAATCTGATTGAGGTGCAGTAGTAGTCAATGGAAATATATTGAACCATATAAGACATTCCAAGAGCTGAATTAAACTTCTGGGCATGTTAAAAGTGTTTAATATGGCAAATAAGGTACCTATAGCATATTAGTTACAATATGGTATTTTGGCCTAGAGATTTAGCAGGTTGTAACTAGCAGCCAAGAACCCAGAAAGAAATGAAACTTGGAAAGAGTGTCCATAAGATTTATATTAAGAAACCCAATTGAGATCCTATGGAAATTCCAAATGAGTAGGTGAAAAAATGCATCCTTACCATGCAGAGTTGCGCCAAGTTGAAAAATGAACAGAAATATTTATGGGCAATTTTCAAATAGCCATAACTTTTTTCTCAAGACTCGGAATTGAGCATGGGAAAATGCATTGGAAAGGTATTGGAAAATGATATCTAATTATCCACCTATAAAATTGATTTGAGACTTTAGTTTTCCAGGAAATCGGAAGAAATAATTCTGATATATATTATTGAACCAGAATGGTTCATATTTTCATGAAATTGTTGAAATAGTTAACCTGAGAAAGTTTTGTTGGCTGCACATTTTGCAGAGTTACAACAAATAGATCAGATCAATATCAACACAGATTCCAAAGGAATGGAAGAGGCACAAGGGACTTATAGTCAAGAGGATGATATTAGAGGAATGGATGTCCATTTGGGCATTGAAGGAACAAACTCCAGTGGACATGGAGAGGGAAGGGATGAAAACATAAATATGGCGGAGACCATTAAAAATTTATAGAAGGATGTCCAAAGCCATAAAGATGATAATGAAAGGCTTATGAAATAGAAGGAGCAACATGATGACTTCAACATGCAGTTATTGGATATCTTGAACATAATAGAAAATAAATTGGATAAGGAGAGTGGCTCAAGTAAATCAGGAAATCATGGGCTTTTTTATGAGAAAGGAAAAGAAAGAAGTGTTAGCATACATCACCAACACTACCCAAGGAATTCCAATAAGAGATTAGAAAACAACTCAAGTCCATCCCCTGTCAAAAAGAATAATAGGTCTGGGATGGATGAACTGCGAGGAGAAATGAACAAAATCAAACCTCCTACATTTGATGGTGAGCACAAGAAGGATGAAGATGCAGAGACATGGTTGTTGGGCATGAGAAAGTATTTTCAATTTCATAATTATTCTTCTCATGAAGAAGGTAGAATTGTTATCTATCAAATCAAGGGAAAGTCATCCATGTGGTGGGATCATCTTGTGCAGGTGCAGCACATTAAAGAGAAAAGTGTTACTTGGAGGGAATTCAAGAAGTATTTTGAGAAGAAATACTTGACTAAGCGATACTATGACAAGAAAATGAAAGAGTTATTTGAAATCAAGATTGGGAGTATGGAAATATATGAATATGAGAGAAGGTTTTTAGAACTGTTGAAGTATGTCTCTTTCATCAAGGATGAGACACTTAAGATTCAAAGGCATTTGAGTGGATTTCCATCATTTATCAGTGAAGAAATACAGCATGATGATCCAAAGACATTGGAGGAGACCATAAGGTGAGCTAAATGCCTATATGATCAACAAAAATCAAGGCCAACTTTCCAAAAATATTGGGAAGACAAAAATAAATTCAAGGTGGATCAAAGGAAGAAGGGATCTAAGCCACCATTCTTCAGAAATAATCCACAAGAACATCAAACTCCTAGAGAGCCCAAAACGATTGAAACAGGGGGTCAAAGGCCAAGGCAACAACCTATTCAATTTTGGGGTTGTAAAGGAGATCACATGTTCATAGATTGTCCTCACAGAGGTGAAAAAGGGAGAACTATTCACAATGTACAACAAGTTGAAACAATGGAGGACATGGGCAGAAATGTGCCAAGGATCTATGCAGCCCTGGACAACAAGCAAGAAGAGTATTAATCACATATGATTGAAGTGGAATGTATGATTAACAACCAAACCATTGTTATTTTAATTTATTTAGGATCTAGTCATAGTTATATAGATCCTAAGATGGTGGAAATTTTGTAATTTCCAAGAAGAAAGCATGGAAAAATATTGGTTGGTTTAGCTGGCTACCAGAGCCAAAAGAAAATTTAGTGAGATTGTTAATTCATGTCTTATGGACATGAATGGACTGAACACCAGGGAATATTTGAACATCTTTCCTTTAAGTTTCTATGACTATCTAATTGGGATGGATTGATTGGACCAGCATCATGCCATCCTAGATTGTCATAACAAGGACTTTACTTTCTTGGATGAGGAAGGGACCCTAAGGAAAGTGCAGGGGATTGCCAGGGCAGCAAACATTAGAGAATTTTTAGCATTGCAGCTGAAGAAATGTTACAGAAAAGGGTGTCAAATATTTGCAGCACATATGGAAGAGACACCTAAAGATAAGGTGTCAAATTTGGAAGATTATGCAGTCTTGGAAAATTTTGAAGATGTGTTCAGGGAGGTACCAAGACTACCCCCAAAGAGAGATATTGATTTCTCTATAAATCTAATTCCTAGAGCAACTCCAATGTCAAAGACTCCTTACAGAATGAGTACACCAGAGCTGAAGGAGTTGCAAATGCAACTTGAATAGCTTTTGAAGAAGGGGTATATATGCCCAAGTGTGTCACCTTGAGGTGCCCCGGTCTTGTTTGTGAAGAAGAAAGATGGAACATTAAGATTATGCATTGATTTCAGACAGTTGAATAAAGTGACTATTAAGAACAAGTATCCTCTGCCAAGGATTAATGATCTCTTTGATCAATTGAAGGATGCAAAGATATTTTCAAAGATAGATCTCAGGTCAAGATACCATCAGGTAAGGATTAAAGAGGAAGATATAAGAAAGACCGCCTTCAAGACAAGGTATGGTCATTATGAGTTCACAATGGTGCCATTTGGGTTGTCAAATGCACCAGCTATTTTCATGTGCTTAATGAATGGTGTTTTCCAATATTTAGACAAGTTTGTCATTGTCTTTTTGGATGAAATTCTTGTATATTCCAAGTCAGAAGAAGGGCATGAGCATCATTTGAGAATGGTGATGCAAGTATTAAGGGAACATTAGTTGTATGCCAAATTGATCAAGTGCCCATTTTATTAGAAGAAAATTCACTATTTGGGGCATATCATTTCAAAGGATGGGATAGCAGTGGATCCTGAGAAGATAGAATCCATTAGAGAATGGTCAGGGCCAAAGAATCTGACAAAGGTCAGATCATTCATGGGCCTTGCAGGCTACTATAGAATATTTATTGAAAGATTCTCAAAGATTGCACACCCAATCACTTCCTTACAAAGGAAGGGTGTGAAATTTCAGTGGACATTGAATTGTGAAAAGAGTTTCCAACACTTGAAACAATTATTAACAAGTGCTCCAATACTAAAGATTGTAGACCCAAATGAAGACTTCATTGTATGCACAGATGCATGTAAAGAAGGACTTGGTGGATTCCTCACTCAAAATGTGTTTTTTATATGTTATGAGTCAAGGAAGTTGAAGGAGCATGAAAGACACTATGCCACTCATGATTTGGAGTTGGCAGCCACAATGCATGCCTTGAGGAAATGGATACACTACCTCATGGGGAAAAGGTTTGAGCTAAGAACAGACCATAATGGTTTGAAATATCTATTTGATCAGCCAACTCTAAATGCTAGGCAAAGCAGATGGTTAGATTTTCTAAGTGAATATGACTTTGATATAAAGCATATCAAGGGGAAAGAGAACAAAGTGGCTGATGCACTCAACAGAAGAGTGCATGAATTGCATGCTACAACCATTAGCATATACCAATCAGATTTGAAAGACATAATTACAGAGGCTACCAAATTAGATTTTCATTACAAGGAATTAGTGGCAAAACTATAGCAAGGTATTTTGTAGCAGAAATTTGAGGAATACAAGCTAGATAATGATGAAATTCTCATGTACAGGGGCATAATTTATGTACCAAATTCTCTGGATATGAAAAATCTGATATTGAGAGAAATGCATAATGTGCCTTAAGTTGGGCACCCAGGATATCAAAAAACTATTGCAACTGTCAAGAGCCAATATTATTGGCCCGACATGAAGAAAGAGGTTGTTGATTTTATTGCTAGATGTTTGGAATGTTAAAAAGTAAAGGTTGAGCATAGACACCCAACTAGGTTTCTACAACCATTACCCATGCCTAAGTGGAAATGGGAAGTTGTAACAATGGATTTCATTAACAAACTTCCCAGAACAAACAAGCAACATGATTCTATCATGGTAGTGGTGGATAAGCTTACTAAAGCTGCCCATTTTATTCCAGTTAAGCTCACTCACAAGGCAACCAATATCGTTGATGTTTATATGAAGGAAATTGCTAGATTACATGGCATACCCAAGACAATTGTGTATGACAGAGATCCAAAATTTACCTCAAAATTTTGGAAGGGATTATTTAATGGATTTGGAACAAATTTGAAATTTAACACAAGTTATCATCCAGAATCAGATGGACAAATAGAGAGGGTGAATCAAGTGATTGAATATATGTTGAGGATGTATGTGATGGATAAACCATCAAAATGGGAAGACTACCTACACTTGGTAGAGTTTGCTTATAAAAATGGGTACCAAGCATCTCTAAAGATGATCCCATTTGAGGCACTTTATGGAAAAAAGTGCAACACACCAATAAGTTGGGATAAACCAACAAACAAAGCAGTGGTTGGACCAGATGTGCTCAAGGAAGTGGAGGAGAAAATGATAAAAACAAAACAAAATTTAAAGGATGCCCAAGACATACATAAAAGATATGCTAATAAGGGTAGAATGCACAGGGAATTTAAAGTGGGTGATCATGTATTTTTGAAAGTGAAAGCCAACATAAGTTCCCTGAAGTTGGGGAATTGTTCAAAGTTGGCAACTCGCTATGGTGGGCCATTTGAAATCCTAGAGACGATTGGTCCAGTAGCTTATATGATTTCATTGTCTGCATCTATGTTTGTTCATAATGTATTCCATGTATCATTTCTCAAGAAATGTATACCCGATGCAAATCATGTTATTGATTGGAATGTGATTCAGGTGGAGCAAGAAGGCGCTTTTCAAGTGCATCCAGTATGCATTCTGGACCTGTTGACGGGCGAAACAGTCCATCCATCAACTGGGAGAGTGGAACCGGTCCGGGGTTGTCTAAATAACCCAAGTCGTTTGGTATGGACCACCCTGACGAGTTTAACGGCTTCGTTGGCCGCTCTAAGGTCTCGTAAGGAAACCAAAGAGAAAAGTGATTTAAGCTAAATAATCTAAACTAAGGAAACTAGAAACTAATAAAAGAAACTAAAACAAACAAACTAACTAAATAAAAGAAATTAAACTAAATAGAGGAAACTAGAAACTAATAAAACAA
>ML814522.1:19293-34279 GCA_009831015.1 Picea engelmannii | reverse complement strand
CTCCAAAGTCTTAGAACCATGCAATCAAAATTTCTTCATATAATAATCGAGTGAATAGTCCAAAGCAAGGATAAAAACAATATGACCAAATCCATTATAATTTTCATAAGATAAGAACAAGACCAATAACTTTTATGCCCAAAAGTTTAACAATGAAATATATCCAAATGCGCAAACAAGGTAAGATAATGCTCAAGAACATAAGTTCGATAAAACCTTTAGCAGTCATGTGATAAACCAGTGATCAAGTATCTTTCAGCAAATCATCCAAAGACGACGACAATCTTAGCAACGAAAGAGGTGTTTTCACACTTGCAGTTGTGAAAACTGAGTCGAAATTGAATTGTAATGGTCGCAAAAATGAGACTAATGTCTGAAAGCACAATGCGACAATGATTTGTCGTAAGACGACAAGGGGTGTAGGCAGCTTTTTGAGAGAAATCAAAAAAATTGGGTTGGCTGCCAACAGGACCGGAAAATAAAACAGCTCTAGAATCGAGCCATAGGGCTTGTAAAGGTCCAATGGACCTGGTACAGTCCTGAGGACGCTACTTGGGAGCATAAGGATGCAATGCGGGTAGAATACCCTTATCTTTTGGAGGATTTTTGAAATTTGTTGTATATGGCTACATGATGCATTGAGCATAATGCATAAATAAGGGGAGGGGATTGTAATATCCCTAGGCCAAACCCAATTGTAACGTAAATGAAAATGTACTTAAGTTGGTGAGTTATTTTATATCATTTTGTATGAGCCTTTCATGGCATAGTACACACATGTACTGCACAGTAAAATGATGAAGTTTGCACATTCTAGGATACCATGCACAACAACTTAAGTGTGCATGATTGTGAGGCCAGGGAGCCTTTGTGTATACACTGTGTTTTATAGACTAGTGAGCCACTTATTATAAGCTACGATGCTTATGTTTTGATTAGGCTGGAGAGCCTATATGTTAAAGGTCAATGCGCCTATTTTTTATATGACTCATGATTAATATAAAACACATCGTTGTGCGTAGACCGACCATGATAAAAGAGTATGGGGGACTAAACTCCACTGGTTAGGGAAAGGGAGGGGCCTAAAAAGTTAAGGAAAATGGATAAGCTAGGGAGCTTAAGCCAAAAAGGAATATTATATTAATATTTCTTAAATCATAAAGTATGGATAATTATTTTATCCTAAGTTCTAAAGTTGAGGACAAGTGGGCCAAAGTAGCTCCCAACATGACAAGTGTCAAGTTGGGGACATGCATACATATTGTTGGGACTTAGTTCATTTCCTATCATCTTTTCCATGATTATGATCCATCATTTGGACCATCATTCTTGTTATCTAGTTAATCATCCATGAGTATTCACACACCCATTGAGCTATCTTTCGTATCTTCATGACTATACCTGAACCTGTATCCATAACCATTTTTTGTTGGTGTACCTGGTTAGCTTGGGAGATGGATTGAAGAACAGGGTTTCCAGGCCCGTGGGATATTGAAGAGGTGGGTTTTTCAGGCCCATGATCAATTCTCTGGGTGAGAGAATTGTTGGGGATTGATTTCCTGAAGGTGTTGAACTGTAGCTAAAGTGCTCTAAGACTTCCTATCAATCATGTTGTTGAAGCCCGGAAAGGAAGTGGGGCAGCTGAACGACTATTGAGAAGAGAAGGGCACACTTCTTGGGTGGGACAGGCATGTGGGGAATCAGGGACTATAGGTTGTTAGTTTGAGTTGGCACCTGAGACGGAGTCTTTCTTGTTGTCTATGAGCCTTTAGCCTGGTTAGGAATCCCTTTACCCGGGTGGCGTTTAGTCCAATCTCGGGGGTGACTCACTATTGAGAGTGATGAATAGTGTGGTCTAAGGCTGGGAGGTTCATGGAAGGTCTGCACGTAGTTGGTGACATTCTTACCAAGATAATTTCCAATTGTGTGATAAATTTACATGTTGCATTGTTATTTACGTGCTTATTTTTATGGGTTATCATATGTGCAGTTATAACTGTGTTTATTTTTATGGGTATTTCCTGTATATGTTGCATGTGTATGTTTAGTGTTATTTCAGTGTGAATCTGTGTATTTACATATATATTTGGTTGTCTACATTTTATATATAATGCTTCAGCAAGAGTTTTGTGTGTATATGTTTTAATTGCATGTAGTTCGAAAACTTTATGTAGCATCGCTCAGTTGGATGTTGGGTATGTTACAGTATGTTCCGCAGAGAGAACAGTAAGATTTCTCTGGCATAGCATGGCCCGACATGGATGGTCGGAGATGTTACAAATTGGTATCAAAGCTAAGTAAAGCGTCTGAGTAGCGGAATTTCCCGACCTGTTGGTGGTCGCGGATGTTACAAATTTACAAGACAAGTTGGCACATGATGTTGTTTTCGGCAATAGGTGCCTATCAGACATCCGTGAAGTTTGCCATGGGGATTACGCATTTTGAGTTGGTGTATGGTATCGAATATATTCTGTCGATTGAATGTGAGATACCATCATTGAAGCTAACCATTGAACTCCTCCCAAACACCTATATCGAGGAAGAACGTCTATTGTATCTGATGCAATTAGATGAAACCCATCGTGATTCCACCCTGGTTATTGAAGCCCATAATAAACACATAAAATTCCAATACGAAAAACATGTCAATCCGCATGTTTTCTCCAAAGGTGATCTAGTTCTCCTCTATGAACAAGATCGTGATTTACTAGGGGCCGAAAAATTTGAGGATATGTGGCGCGGACCTTATATCGTCAAACAAGTGTTGGAGAAGGGAGCTTATGAGTTAGTAGATTATGATGGAATTCCTTTGAGTGAACCCAAAAATGGGCTTAGGCTATCTTTGTATGAGTGCTTATATTTTTACTATATCATACTTTTGTGTGCTTTTTCGTTACTTGGTTTCAAACCCCAGCTTCTTACCTTGCATTGTGCTTGGTTTCCATATGTCTGTGTCTTCGCTACCCCACATTGGCTTCACTGATGGTGCTAGTCATAGTACTCAGAACTTAGCATCTGTTTCTTGGGAAATCTATGCAACTATGAATGAGTAAATCAATCTACACGGTTTTTGCCTCAGTTGTGCAGCTAACAATATCACGGAATATAGTGCAGTCATCGAATTGTTAACCGATGCTATTTCACTTGGAATCTGTCACCTAGTTGTACGGCTTGATTCGTAGTTAGTGGTACTACAACTATTGTACGGCTTGATTCGTAGTTAGTGGTACTACAACTAAGTAATGTCTATGTTATATGAAGTCCTACTTTGTTATGGGTATATCTACGAATTCTCCTCTTGGAACGTTATTTCGATTACATTGAATATTAGCATATTCCTAGATGTCTAAATACATTAACAGATGCATTAGCTAAATGTGTGTTAGACAGACATTTGAGACATATGTAAATCCAATCACAATTCACATTAAATCAAGTAAGCTGGTAGAAGCCTCATGTATATATATAACGATAAAAGTGTTTTACAAAAAAAAAAATCCGTCTGAAGACCAAATATCAAAATATGAAGCCCATGGCTTCTACAAAATGGCATCAAGGATGATGCTCATGGTAGCACACTATTGCCTGTGCTACCATGCAAAGTAACCAACTGAGTGAACCAGACACGCCTACAATATGACATTGATAACGTCTTAGAATTTCACCGATTGAAATATCTGGGATATCTATGGTCAGTCCCTCTAGGTTCTGCTCGACTACCTCATAGTCTTCATCATCCCATCCTGCTACCACAACTGGTTCCCCTCATCTCTGGATAGGGGATGTACCCAGAGGATGGTGTGGCCCTACATCTGCATTGTCAAAATATTTTGATTAGTCATCGGATTGAAAGAAAGAGAAACATCTTATATTTTAAAATTCACAAAAAGCATCATAAAACCAAAATGTTTTTCTTACCTGTGTCTCCCCACTGAAATCCCTCAGGTAGAACCAAGTCGGGGTCGCTTCTGAAATCCAACCCGACATATGCATAATCATCCACCATCAAGATCTAAGGCCTCAACCAGTCAAAGAATGCATCATTGTATTTAATGATGGGGCTCGCTACATGTCAAGCCCTGAGGTCGCACCACCTCTTCATCCTTGGGTCTCGTGGGGCTGGTATGCCCCACTCTAACTATAAACATAAATGAAGGACTCTCTCTAAAAAGAAATACACCAAAATAGATCCATATCGAAATTTTTTTAGGTCTCCCTTCCTACATTTTGTTAGTTGTGTCTTCATGCTACGAAGGACTCCACCGCTCCAATTGAACACCCTAGGTTTCATGCACTCCAGGGAATAATGAAAATAGCTTTGGAGGGCCATGTGAGCATATGCACTCCACACCATACATGCAATGGTAAAAATAATGGTCCATAGGGGTAAATCCTGGACACCTCTGATGGAAAATTTTCCCTTGCGTCTCTCTGCCCTAGGATCACAGTATCGAAGGAGATACTTGCTTATTTCTATACCACCTCCTCTACCTCCTGTCAAAGTCACATGAGACCCACGATGAGATAAACCCATCAAGAAATATATATCTTTGATATCTAAGGATAGTACTTGTTAAGAACCCAAAGACTGAATACAAAATAACCACAACAGATATACAAGAACAATATGCAAAATCTCATTTATTACTATCAAACCCTTAAGGTAGGGAAACACCATATAATGGATCTTGTTATGGAAGGGATCCTCTCCTATTCACTTTCCTCTTCGAGGGGGCATCCTCCTATTGAGATACTACTCCAAATACAATACTTCCCTGCATGTCCCATTACATTTCTTGAATCCCTTTATATAGTGCTACCATCACCTAAGAACATTCTAGAGGAGGAATCTTCTAGAAGTAGAACCTTCTAAGAAGTCCTCTTACATTTATTATATCTAACTACCTATTTATTATATCTAAATACCATACTGGGCCTTATTTAATAATATAGTGGACCTAGTCCACCTATATGGGGCCCCCCATTACATCTCTAGATACCTTACATTCCATCCCCCTTATGAAAGTGTTTTCCTCAACTCTTGATGTACAACCATATACCAGGGTCCCATGGATAAGTGTGGACCATAGTGCTGAAGTAGACTAGAGAACCAGGGTCCCATTGAGAAATGGTAGCCACCATGGGACCTAGTCCACCTTACATTGAATGGCCTCCACTATTATCACTATGGGCCCTCTGGTCCCCCCACTACCTCTCTATATACCTTATAGTACGTGGACACCTACATGAAACACCTATTGGTCCACATCCCACATGTGGACTAGATACTCCAACAACCTCAGTTGGGCTCCCATGCCCTGGATTTTAAAAAAAATCAGTAAACTGCATTGCCAGAGGGCATTCACAGTGTCTGGGTCATTCAAAGAATCATGGTTGTAATATTTGTGCTCCCTCTCCCTCCACTCCAGCATTTTGACGATCAAATACCTGCATTGGGACAATAAAAGGGAGTCAACATCCTCATTTGTTGATTTGGGAAATTTCTAATGGATAAAACGCATAAATAATTTTTTGGTTTTCGGTCGCCGTAGGAAGAGCTTTTACACAGTGTGGGGTTTCTTCAAGTGAGCCATAGGGAACCTATGGAAATCATTGATTTCCACAGGTCCCAATACTAGTCACCTGCGGTGGCCCTAGCGCGCGCCTATCGACCAAAAATGTAACTCAAAAAGCCATTATAAACCAATGAAAATGAAATTTAATCTGATGAAAAGAAAGAGGATGAGGATATTACTGTTTTGATGGAATTCATTCACTAAATGGTCACTCGTACCTCTCTCAATCGACAACCGAAATCTGAGGTAAAAACAGGGTTTCTAGGCAACTTTTGGGCAAAATGCAAATGAAATAGTAAAAAGGGTTTTTACTCCTATTTATTTCACTTTTTACTTTTCCTTTTAATATTTTATATTATTTAAATGCATTTTATCCAAAACCTAAAAGTCTAATGGTATCGCGAGACTTTTTTTTTCTCACAGATAGAAGAATTGGAATCCTGAACGATGAAATATGGAGATTTTTTGTGATTTGTTTTTATATTTTTCATGCACAAGTACTTTTTAGGGATTTTCAAAAAAACCTCCAGCCTGGTCTTTGTTCGTTCTAGTGCTCGAAAATTGATGAGAATGCAACCGAGTATACTTTTTCCATTTTTTCGTACTCATCATGGTAACACGAAAAGAGAAACCCATGGAGTATCCTTTAAGCTCTTTTCACACTCTGTAAAAATGAAAAGATTTCTGAGTGACCTTATTCTTTTCACACTCGTAAAAGTATTTGAAGAAAACATTTGATGGGAAATAGTTTATCACTTTTTTAGTCCCATCAAACTACTTTATGAAAAAGGAACTGGGCGAGTTTGCTTTAAGTGTTTTTCAAACTCTCAAAACATGAAAAACCCCTGAGATTCCTATCTTTGGACTCGTTAAACAAACATAGAAAGACCCGTATGGGATCGAGCCACTCCTTCTCAGGGTTCATTAAACATAATCCAAGGGAATCGTCTGAAGGATGATATTACATCAACAAGCATATGTTATCCTCCTCAATCTTGTGTAAAAATAAAGAGGTAATCGCCAAAAATGGTGGGGGAAAATTTGGGATAGAAATGTGTCTCTATATTTGTTTTAGTAGCAGTAATAGTCGTTCTTGAACATGCCACCCCCTTTCATCATTTGCCTCTCGTCTGACCTTCTTCAAGTTTATATCTTGGGTCATCCTTGAGTCAATGATGCCAAAACCATTGTTGTTTCATTAATATGTTCTAGAGAAGTCCAAACAAGCCTTCTATTGAGTCGGCCATCTGCAATTGTCAATTCCTACCAAGTCGACCTTCCCCATGTCAATTTCAAATCATTTTCATACTTTGATCTACCCTGAATATGTTACTTATTTCATGTAATTGATGGGGGATTCATCAAGGCCCTCCTGTGATGAGTCTTTTCTTGTCGACTTCAACTCATCATCTAGGAACAAGACTTAGAAATCATTTAGTACCTTAGAGCCTGCATGCCTCAATGGAAGGTTTCTTCGCTTTCGACAGTGGATTCACATCATTGTTCACTGATCAAAATATTCCCTTGAGTGTTAGAATTCAACTCATTTATTCACATTCATTGGATTGTACTAAAGTACCCTGGGAGTCATTAACATCAATGGTGATTTCCATCACACTTGTTAATGGTTTCCATCAATGATCGGTAATCAAGTGGTTTCTACCATGTTCGACTTCAGCACCTATAATCACATGGTTAGATGCGTACTTATGGACAATGGGATTGAAGACCTTAGGTCTCTTCATTTTGGTCTAGGTTGTGATGGAGTATTTATGATTTGTATTGACACATAGATCCACTTTGTATGTCTCGTGGCTATGTCCTGATTTCAATTTTGTTAACACATAGATCCACAATGTATTCTTGGTGGCTATGTATCATCTTGATGACATGGATCCACAGTGTATAATTGGTGTCCATGACTGACATTTATAATTCAAATAATTTGTAGTCTGAGCATGGGAATGCCTACCTCGGAAATGGTATAATATTGTGCAGATGCTTGATTGTTTGCAGGTTCCCGATTGGTGCACTCCTTGTTCTCGACACAAACACGCATTTTACAAAGTATTTCAGCCGTCACGAATTATGGCCTCATACTTTAGGGGGTATTCTGTTACACATTATTTTGGTCACTCTAATGATGACTCTACAAGCATGTGTTCAGGCTCTCAAAACAATCTTTTACATGAGGAAAATGACTGAGTTCTTCCCCTACAAGGCATGTTTTTAGAATGACGTTGCAGGATGACAGTGGTACACAGTGCAGAAATACTTGATTTATGAAGACTTCTCTATACCTGGCTCATGGGGTTTCCACAGGATGCTATATAGGCAGGGTGCGGCGACATTTGAAGCTAAAGAAAGGAAGAATTTCATGAAGTTTCTAGAAGGAGAAGCTTCTAGAATGTGAGGTGGCATTCGTATGGTTGTGATCCTACTAGCTTCTCTAATTTGGTGGGATCATCCTCATCCTTTTAATCACTTCACCTTCTCCTATATAATGATGGGTTTCTCATGGAAAAGGTTAAGGAAGATTAAGCAAAGAATTGTTGAAAGAATAGGCTAAACATTGTGTGAAGGATCCTGTTACAACTGACGCTTGAGGTCTCCATTTTTCCATCAAGATTTTTTGGACCATATTCATACAAATTCGGAGCAAGTGTATGTGTGTGTTGGAACAAAGGACAACTAAAAGGGAACTTGTGACATCAAGGCAATTTGGTTTTATCTTCCACTTTTACTTAATATAATATGGTGACATGTTTCTTTCCCATAAAATCATTAGCATTTTATTACATGACTCCTTGATCACATGTTTAGGTTTTCATTGAATCTATTATTGTTTCTTTCACTTTGGTTGGTTTGTGTCATTGAAAATATGATCTCACAAGAGAACTGGAGAAAAGAAAGGACAACAAAGACATAAGGAAGCAATATCTAAAGGTATTTCATCCATTCCTTCTTTGGTAGTAAATTCAATGATTGAAACTTAGGGAAAGCATCATGTCCTGTCTTGTTTTGCTCTAGATCCAGGTGGATCTAGGGAGATTAGTTTATGTCCACATTCACCGATTTATCCAATAACAACTTTCAATCATATGCCTTAGGTATGAACCCATTTTTTTAGCAACACATAACTTTTTATCTGCTACTAGAAGTGTCATTGTCAAATGGTAGAGACTTACCAGACATGGGTACCCTAGTTATATCCTCTACTTCATTCGATGCCCATGCAAAGATTGTTTTCGTAGGACAGGGAGTCTCTTATAGCTAATACATGACTTTATGTTGACCCTCATTTCTCACTCGTAAACATGCTAACCTATACCTAGAGGACTCCTAGATGAGTTTGATTTAAGCTCTTTTCCGACTCATTTTCAAAAAGTGAAAAGATTGTCGAGTGAACTTGTCTTTTTCACACTCATAAATTGGATTTGAAAGGATGTTTATTTGGTACAAGTTTAATTTTTTTTCAAACCAAGTAGACTAAGCTTATGAAAAAGAGAATTTGTTGGCGTTAAGTTTTGATTGCATCTCATGCCCTTGCTTGCAGTATTGAGCCTATTGTTGGTTCTTGCTTTGCTTTATAAATCGTTTGTCTCAACAGTTTTGCATCCTCAACCAAGTAGAGCCTTGTTTATATCATTTATAGATTGACACCCTATACCCAGGAGGGAACATTCCCCTGAGTGTCCATATCCACATGAACCTCCTTGCATTGAGCATAGGTATGTTTCACTGCTAGAACTAGTTTTTCTTACTTGCGACACTTGTTTCCTCCTCTATATCATAGCAATCATTTGACTATGAAAAAACAAAAAAAATATGGGTGGGAAGGGAGTATTATCTTATATTGGAAGCATTTGTGTTTCCTTTAAACAGAGATTTTTTTTTTTTGAATCCACTTGTAATCATAATTTTGGGTTTAGCATGGCCTTAGGAAGTTGAGCTTGTTACATAGAGTTTATTCCTATGACTGGTTACTCTTCCAGTCCTTATGGAGAGTTTGATTGATGTCTCCTGCATCTCATGGTTTCATAATTGATTCTATGCTACCAGAGTCTTCCATATATCCCATGCTCTTGTTCAAAGGATGTCTATCAACCTATGTCGATCATTCCTCAGAACTCTTGACTTTGCATGTCGTCCATACCCTTAGTTTGTCTCAAAATCACATGAATATGTAGTCCTATTGTGCACCCTGGTCCTACTTTCCTCATTGGTAGGTAACCTTGAACCCAACAATTGACATTTCATCATTGGTCGTTGACTGGGTGGTTTCCCTTGTGTTCAATGGAAAGACATCTATTCACACATTGGGATTCATGAAGTGTCTTGGATTCCATTAGCCTTATTGGTGGTTTCCTCTCCTTTGTCACCATTTTTCCTCATTGGTTTTTATTCAAAGGGTCTTTTTCATGTACCTCTTGCACTTGACACACACAAAATATGCACAGGGTCGTTGGTTCATGAACATGTTCTTCATCCTATTTCCTCTAAATCATAAAGCTCCTACTTTGTACCTCGTGTTAAATGATGAGAGTTGCCTTAATGTTATCCTTCCAGCGGGTCTCCTTCCATTACCTTCAGATCATCTATTCTGGAGACGAGACTTAGAGTCTTATGAGTACCTAGAGACTTTCAATCATTAGTGGCAGGTTCTCTCGCCATCGATAGTTGGGAATACATCATTGTCTCCTGATCGATGGATTTTTCAAGTGCTCGACCCTGAATCCTTTATTCACACTTGTAAGAATTTATTTGGTGCCTTGATACCTACTTTCATCATCGGTAGCCTATCTCGCATTTTTTAATGGTATACCTCAATGACCAATAATTAAACGAAGTCTCATTTTGTTCGACCTCAACTCCTTTACTCACACGATGTGGACTTGCACCTTTGGTGGATTGTGTAGAAGACTTGAAGACATGAGTTTGTAGCCGCAGTTTTCCTAAGCTGTTGCAACCTTTTCATTAGACCAATACCTATGTGACTTTAGTGATCATGGGAGATCAAATTGTACTCCATTGTATACAAATATCTTCAGATTGATTTTGAGACTTGTTTTATTGGGCCATGTTCGTGACTATGATAGCCTTTGGTATGTAACCACATTTTCATTTTCCTATTCATGGCCATGGACAATTGTTTGGTATATTTTCACATGGATCTGTAGTGTAATTCAAATTCACAACCATGTATGCAAAGTCAGTACAGATTGTAATGAGAACCTAGTTCTTCTAGCTGGGTCCCCATTACTCCACTTCTGGGTATTATAATGTATTTTGGTCATCGCAGATACCTCACACATTAGGGGACATATGTTATAGAAATATTTTCCTTACCCTATGCAATCTTGCACAGAGGGCCTTTTCTCCATTTCTCTATGCAAACTTGAAGCCCTTTTTTTGCAAATCCCAGAGATAAAAACATGATTTTTCCACATATACACACCCTTCCTATATTACATCATGCATATACGCAAGTTGCACCACTACATCCCGTGTACATCGATAAATGTGCCCAAAATTAAAAAATGGTGTCGGGTTTTGCATGTCACGTCATGAGATCAATGATCCTTGGCCTTCCATATACTGGAAACGTTCTGAATCATCCCTTGAGTTCCATTTGAAGGCTATAAATGGGTCAAATCTGAGCTATGGAAAAGAGGAGAAAGAATTCAACTTTGAGAGCAAATTTACTCTAGAGAAATTATTCACTTCACATTGAGTCTGCATCCCTTTTTCCTTTAAGTCTGAACACGTTGTTCATCCCCCAAGATCTTCCCTTATTGATTGAGAACTTCATTGTCACTCTTATATGAGATTGCCTTAGTGGAGGCCTAGCTGGAAGGAACTTAGTTTCTCGGTTCTGAACCATGCTGACACAGAAGTTTGTAACTCATTCAATTCTACTGATTATATCTTAATAGAAATACTCTTTTCTCATCCAATTAATATCTTGAAAATATTTGAATTATTATTCCATGGGCGTATTTGTTATGAATTTTAATGGATTATGCTATTGAATCTGCTAACATCATATATTATCATCATATGCTTGTGTTGTTTGGTTTTTGAGGACCAGTTGTAGGTATATTTATTTGGGTCAAGTGCTCAACGATGGACTTCATCAAACATCTGGACAAGGTAAGCCTCTTATCTTATCTTGATAGCATATTTGCTTATATATTATACTTGATATTAGAGTTGATTTTTGCAGTCATTTTTGTCTATTGTGGTTTACCCCTAGACATAGAGATATTTTCTTTGTAACAAGTCCTATGAGAAACTCTCTCCAGGTGAGATAATTGTTAGGAATTGATTTCCTAAGGGAGCCCAACTGCAGTTATAGTGGTCTGAGACTTCTTGTCCGACCTGTTGTTGAATCCCTAGAAGGGAAGTGGGGAAGCTAAATGATTGTTGAGCAGAGTAGGGGCATACTTCCTGGGGTGGGATAGGCATGTGGGGAATGGGATATTGTAGGATGTTAGTTTGATTTGGAATCGAGGAATAAATCCCTCCTATCGTCTGTGTAGTTTCATCCTGGTTAGAAATCCCTTTACTCGGGTGGAGTTTAGTCCCAGCTCGAGAGTGACCCACTACTAAGAGTTATTTCTAAGTAGCATGGTCTAATTCTGGGATGATCATGGAAGGTATTAATGCAGTTGGTGATCTTCTATAAAATATAAGTATCAATTTTGTATGAATTTACATGTTGTGTATATTACATGTGTTTATGTTTATGGGTTATGCTTGTGTATGATGCATATGCATTCTATTATTATTTCTGCATGAATCTATGTATTTTCATAACATGTTTGTATGCTTAAGTTATATATATATATATGAGATTACTGTTTAAAGTGAAGTGACATGGCTCGGGCCTGGGTGGTCTGGGGATGTTACAATTTATAAAGTTTCGCAAGAGTTTATGTGTGGCATAGCCCAACAAGTTTAAGGCTGGGTGTGTTACAATATGGTATCAGAGCTCTGGTTTCCAACACTGAGCCTGGATCGGTTGAGCAAGTTGATTTGAGTCACTTGAATGGAATTAGGCAAAAGGCACAATTTCAGTTGTTAATTTTTTTGGAAAATTGGAGGAAATTGGCCAAAGTGGTAAAATTTTCATAATTTAATATATGCTCAAGATAAATCTGACCTGGGATGGGTCGAATTTGAATCGCAAGGAGTGCACATGATACTTCTATAAGTTCCAAACTAAGATAAGAGAAATCTCTCCTTGTGAGAAGAATAAGGGTCGAGATTTGTTTGAGAGAGGACTGAATCCTTCACAACCGTCGGATCTGAAG
The DNA here is from genome assembly GCA_009831015.1 of Picea engelmannii. NCBI lineage: Eukaryota > Viridiplantae > Streptophyta > Pinopsida > Pinales > Pinaceae > Picea > Picea engelmannii. The sequence continues at coordinate 21,387 of ML814522.1, read as the reverse complement.
AAGTAGCGAGGTTGTTAACCCCTCAAATTCCTTTGGAATTCGTTGCTTCGAAATTTTTCAAGCCTTTGACAAAAAGGAGGAAAAATCCCCAAAGCCCTGGAGTCCCGAAGAAGATCTCAACCGTAGATCTGTGGGAGAAGGCAAGTCATTGGAATCCTGAGTGGTTCGGAAATTCGACACTCCGAGAGAATTTGGTTGGGGTTGCATGGAGTAGAGTTTCCCTGATGTCCCAAAGTCTGAAGCTAATCCGGACCATTCATGTTTGTGGACACATGTCCGATATTAGCAAGTATTTGAGAATTCGGCATTCAAGAGATTTGTGGTGAAGTGTGGAGAAGTCTCTCTAAGCTCGAAGTAGAAAACCTATGGAGAATGTCTGTTCAGGAGTCCAGAAGTTCGACGTTTGGGATTTTTTATGTAAGTTGAAGAAGAAACCTCTGAAGCCCAAAGTTTCGAAGCTACATAGCCCCAAATCGCCACATAGCGTATGTTAGTAAGTTCAGTGATCAAGTGTTTTTAAATTGTTATATTGTGAATTATTATGAAGCCCGAAGCGCTGAAGTATTAAAGCTCCAGAGAGAGGCGGTTCGGGGAGTCATCCACTTCAGCATTCAGGGGAAATGTTGTGTTGTGTTGTGAAATCCTCCAAAGCCTGGAGTCCTGGAGCTCCTATCAACTGTCAATCTCAGCCATGAGCGTGGACCATTGATTCTTGAATCCTTTGGGGGTTTTCCAATTCGATGTTTGTAGGAATTGAAGTGTTGTGTTGTAAGATCCTTCGAATCCTGGAGTACCAAAGTATCAGAGTGACGTGGCATGATGACATCCCCTAGGGTGGCATGGACCCACTAATGAGTGCCATGTGTCAACTTGATTAGTGCCTTTTACATACCTTATGTGAAAATTGTAACTCAACATGTGTCACTCGTCAATTTTTCCACGTGTCATCTCCATATTTTGACACGTACCACCCCCAGTGCATAGTGCTAAGAACACCATGAAAATTCAAAAATTCGTTGTTTGAGAGTTTCCAGGTGAAAAGTTGTAAAGACCTCCAAAGTGAGAAGCTTCAGAGAGCCTCTCCAGGAGTTCGCTAGTTTAGCATTCGAGAGAAACAAGGTGTGATATATAAATAACTCCCAAAGCTATGAAGCAACAGAGCCCTGAAGCTCTGAAGATGTATCGTGCAAGAGTTTGCCAGTTCGACGTTCAAGAGAAATAAGTTGTGATGTTATAAGAACCTCTGAAGCCCAAAGTTCTACAGCTCTGAAGTCTCAAAGTTTCGGATAAGTGCCTTTCAGCTAAGACCTTGTTCATATCTCGTGGTCATATGAGTTTTTGGCCAAAATAAAAAGGGGCTAGTGCCCAAATTTTGATTTTAAAGACAAAAAAGAAGATTAGAGAAGGAGACCACAGATTAATGAATTGTATGGATCTACGAATAAGGGAAATTACAGGATCATGTAAACCTAAAAAGAGGCTTCAACATGGGTCCGAGAGATATTTTATCTCTAAATAAGAAGAACACATGTACATCGATTACATCACAGAAAAGACAATTTTTTTTTTATATCCATAATGTTTTGCTCGAGAATCAGAATTCAACAAGGGAGTAGTCATTGGAAAGATCTTGGATAGTAGAATATAATTGTTCACCCATAAATTGAGTTGAATAATAAATTTCTCATAAAATCATAAGAGAGAAGTCTGATATATTATTGAACCAGAATGGTTCATATTTTCATGAAATTGTTAAGTCAATTAGCTTGACAAGTTATGTTGGTTGCACATTTTGTGGAGTTAACATCAAGTAGATCAGAATAGGATCAACAGAGAGTGTAGAGGGATGGAAGAGACACAAGGGTTGTACATGTAGGAATATGAGATCAAAGATATGGATGTCCACATGGGTATTGAAGGTACAAACTCAAATGGATATGGAGAAGGAAAGTGTTAAGAACCTGAATAGATCTACCAATATAATCACCACAAATACTGAATACAAAATAGATCCACAAAGCAAGATAGAAGAAACCACACTTTATTATTACCAAACCCTTAAGGTAGGGCAACACCATACAATGGATCCTATTA
>ML814522.1:0-17228 GCA_009831015.1 Picea engelmannii | reverse complement strand
TATATATATATATATATATATATATATACCTTAAATTTGAAAGTTTGCATAACATCGTTATTCTTTCGAATCATAATGATCTTCTTACTTTTATTTCCATTATAATTAATTATAAAAATAAAATGTTGGGGTTGCAAAGGAGATCATATGTATAGATATTGTCCTCACGGAGATGAAAAAGTGAGAATTTTTCACAATGTACATCAAGCTGAAACAGTGGAGAACATGGGCAGAAGTGTACCAAGGATCTATGCAGCCCTGGAAAACAAGCAAGTAGAGTTTCAGTCACACATGATTGAAGTGGAAGGTATGATAAACAACCAAACCATTGACATTTTAATTGATTTAGGAGCTAGTCATAGTTATATAGATTCCAAGATGGTGGAAATATTGCATTTTCTAAGAAGCGTGCATGTAAAATCTTGGTTGGTGCAGTTGGCTACTGGAGCCAAACGAAAATTTAATGATTTGGTTAATTCATGTCCAATGGATATGAATGGACTGAACACCAGGGAATTTTTGAACATCTTTCCTTTAGGTTCCTATGAATGTCTAATTGGGATGCATTGGTTGGACCAACACCATGTTATCTTAGACTGTCATAAAAAAACATTTACTTTCCTGGATGGGGAAGGAAACCCAAGGACAATACAGGGAATTCCCAGATCAATAACTATAAGATAAATCTCAACAATGCAGTGAAGAAAAGTTACATGGAAGGGTGTCAAATATTTGCAGCTCATATGGAAGAGACACCTAAAGATAAGATGTCAAATATTGAAGATTATGGAGTCTTAAAAGAGTTTGAAGATGTGTTTAAAGAAATACTAGGATTACCTCCTAAAATAGACATTGATTTCTCCATAAATATGATGCCTTGAGAAACTCAAGTATCCAAGACTCCTTACAGGATGAGTACACCAGAACTGAAGGATTTGTAAATGCAAGTTGAAGAACTTATGAACAAGGGGTATATACGCCCAAGTGTATCATCTTGGGGTACCCCAGTTTTATTTGTGAAGAAGAAGGATGGAACATTGAGACTTTGTATGGACTTCAGGAAGTTGAAGAAAGTAACTGTAAAGAATAAGTATCCTTTTGCAAGGATTGATGACCTCTTTGATCAGTTGAAGAATGAAAAAATATTCTCCAAGATTGATCTTAGGTCAGGTTATCATTAGGTAAGAATTAAACATGAAGACATCAACAAGACTTCTTTCAAAAAAATATATGGTCATTATGAATTCACAGTGGTGCCATTTGGGTTATCAAATGCACCAGTTGTCTTCATGTGTTTAATGAATGGTATTTTCAAAGAATACTTAGATAATTTTGTCATTGTCTTTTTGGATGACATTCTTGTATATTCCAAGTCAGAAGAAGAGCATGAAAGGCACTATGCTACTCATGATTTAGAGTTGGAAGCCATAGTGCATGCGTTGAAGATGTGGAGGAACTACCTCATGGGGAAACGTTTTGAGTTGAGGACAGATCATCATGGTCTGAAATACTTATTTGGACAACCAACTCTAAATGGTAGGCAAAGTCGATGGTTAGAATTTCTCAGTGAATATGACTTTTATATAAATCATATCAAAGGGAAAGAGAACAAGGTGGTTGATGCACTCAGCAAAAGAGTGCATGAGTTGCATGCTACAACCATTATCATGTACCAATCCGATTTTAAAGACATAATCTTGGAGGTTGCAAAATTAGACTTGCAATACATGGAAATGGTAACAAAATTATATCAAGGTCTTTTGCAGTAGAAAAATTGAAGACTACAAGCTAGGAGATGATGAAATTCACATGTACGGAAGAATAATTTATGTACCAAATTCCTAAGAATTGAATATTCTGATATTGAAAGAAATGCATAATGTACCTTATGTTTGGCACCCAGGGTATCAGAAAACTATTTCAGTGGTCAAGAGACAATATTATTGGTCATGCATGAAGAAAGAAGTTGATGAGTACATTGTCTAATGTTTGGAGTGTCAAAAGGTCAAGGATGAGCATAGACACCCGGTTGGGTTGTTGTAGCCACTACCCATTCCTGAGTGGAAATGGGAAGTGGTAACAATGGATTTCATCACCAAAGTGCCTAGAACAAACAAGCAACATGATTCTATCATGGTAGTGGTGGACAAGCTTACCAAATCTGCCCATTTCATTCCAATAAATCTCACTCACAAGGAAACTAATGTTGTTGATATTTATATGAAGGAAATTGCTTGATTGCATGGTATACCCAAGAAAATTGTGTCTAATGGAGAACCAAAGTTTACATCGAAATTCTAGAAAGGATTATTTAAAAGATTTGGAACAAATTTAAATTTCAGCAGAACTTATCATCCAGATTGTAATGGGAAAACAAAGAGGGTGAATCAAGTGATTGAGGATATGTTGAGGATGTATGTGATGGAAAAACCATCAAAATGGGAATACTACCTACACTTGGTATAATTTTCTTATAAAAATGGGTACAAAGAATCTCTAAAGATGAGCCCATTTGAGGCACTTTATGGAAAAAGGTGCAACACACCTATAAGTTGGGACAACCCAACAGATAGATCAGTGGTTGGGCCAGAATTACTCATAGAAATGGAAGAGCGTATGCCAAAAATAAAGTAGAATTCAAAGGATGCTCAAGACAGAAAGAAAATATATGCCGATAAGAGAAGAACGCACATGGAATTTAAATTGGGTGACCATGTATTCTTGAAAATAAAGGCCAATAGAAGTTTCTTGAAGTTGAGAAATTGTTCAAAGTTCGCAACTCATTATTTTGGGTCATTTGAAATCCTTGAGAGGATTGGTCCTATAGCATATATGCTTGCATTACCTGCATCAATGTCTATTCATAATGTATTCCATGTATCATTGGTGAAAAAGTATATACCTGATGCTAATCATGTTATTGATTAGAATGTGATTCAGGTGGAGCAAGAAGGGGATTTTCAAGTGCATCTGGTGTGCATACTGGATCAGAAGATCAAGTAGATCTGGAATCGATCCATAGGGATAGTAAAGGTCCAATGGACTTGGTATGGTCTTGAGGATGCAACTTGGGAGCATGAATATGATATGCGGGCAAAATAATCGCATCTTTTTGAAAAAAATTGAAAATTTTGATGGTAATATGTAAATAAGATGTAGTAAGGACTATAAATAAATAAGGGGAGGGGAATGTAATACCCCAATACCGAGCCCCAGTTGAATTTTAAACAAGTTTTATATGTTGGTGATTCAGATGATTATAAGCCAAGAGGCTTATGTGATTTGTTGGGAATTGATTTCATGATGGAGCCCAACTGCAGTTATAGTGCTCTGAGACTTCCTTTATGTCCTGTTGTTAAATCTATGGAAGGAAAGTGGGACAGTCGAAGGAATATTGAGCAGAGAAGGGGCACACTTCCTGGGGTGGGACATGCATGTGGGGAATGAAAGACTATAGGTTGTTAGTTTGAGTTGGAACCTGAGAAGAAATCCCTCATATTGTCTGTGTAGTTTCATCCTAGTTAGAAATCCTTTTACTTGGGTGGATTTTATTCCCAGCTCAGGGGTGACCCACATATGAGAGTTCTGAGAAGTGTGGTCTAAGGTTGGGAGGGTCATGGGAAGGTTTCATGTAGTTGGTAGCCTTCTACAAAATATAAGTATTAATTGTGTATGAATTTACATGTTGTGTATATTACATGTGTTTATTTTTATGGATTATACTTGCATATGATGAATATACATTTTACTGTTATTTCCGCATGAATTTGTGTATTTTCTTAACATGTTTGTATGCTTAAGTTATATATATATATATAGAGAGAGAGATGAAATTATTGTTTAAAGTGAAGTGACATGGCTTGGGCCTGGGTGGTCCGGGGATGTTACAATTTATGAAGTTCCACAAGATTTTGTGTGTGGAATAGCCCAACAATTCTAAGGTTGGGTGTGTTACACCTCTAACAAAGATATCCTACCTAGAAGTCTGATATTCTATGCTCATGTATGTTGAAATTCTGACGAATAGGTGTCAAAAGTAAGGGTATATATCGACCAGGTTTTGGTCCTTACGTCTGTTGGTATACCAACAACCTTGTGTCGAATATCCAACGACAAATGTTTCATCAGATAATCCGACTAAATTAAACCGATGGATTGGGTAGCCACGTTTTTTCAGAGTACATACAACATTGTGTCGACCAACCAACGTAGAGTTGTCAGATTTCGTTAGAATTCCTATAGTGTGTCCTCAAGTTCTATTCCTCATCCAAGTAAGCAAATGCCTTATTATAAAAATGTAGGACAACATGGTGCTTCTCCAGCCAATCCATACCAAGGAAAAAATCATAGGAGCCCAAAGGTATGATGTTCAAATATTCCCTTGTTCTCAACCCATTCATGTCCATTAGACATGCCTTAACCATCTCATTAATTTTCCTTTTAGCTCTTGTATCTAGCTGCACCAACCTAGGCTTCCCAAGATTTCTTCTTAGGAATTGAAAACTTTCAACCATCTTAGGATCTAGATAACTATGACTATATCCTGAATCAATTAAAATAGAAATACTTTGGTTGTTGATCTTACCTTCCACTTCAATCATGTCAGACTGAGACTCAGCTTTCTTGTTATCCAGGGCTGCATAAATCCTTGGCACGTTTCTGCCCATTTCCTCCATTGTATCAACCTATTGTAAAATGTGAACAATCCTCAATTTTTCAGCTCTATGAGGGCAATCTGTGTACATGTGATATCCCTCACAACCCCAACACTTCATTGGTTGTTTCCGTGGTCATTTCCCCATTGTTTATATCGATCTGGGCTCCATGGAAGATGGTTGTCCCCAAGAATTATTTATGAAGAATGGTGGCTTGGCCCCCTTCTTCCTATGTTCCATATTTCTTTCCTTCTTGTCTTCCCAAGCCTTCTTTAAAGTTGGTCTTCCTCTATGCTAATCATAGAGGCATTTATCTATTCTTATGGTTTCCTCCAGTGTCCTGGGATCATCATATTGTATATTATCACTAAAAATTGATGGCATCCCACTCATGTACCTATAAATATTAACCTATTCATCCTTGATAAAAGAAACATATTTCAGCAACTCTAAGAATCTCCTTTCATACTCCTCTATGGTCATGCTCTCAAGCCTGAGTTCAAATAAATCCTTCATTTTATTATCATAGTAATGTTTGGTTAAGTATTCATTTTTAAAATACTTTTTGAATTCCCTCCAAGTAACCTTCTTATCATCAATGTGTTGCACTTGCACAAACTGGTCCCACCACATTGATGTTTTTCCGTTGACCTAGTAGATTACAATTCTCCCTTCTCCCTATGAGGATTAATTATGTAACTGAAAGTACTTCCTCATGCCCAACAACCAGGCCTCTGCATCCTCATATTTCTTGTGTTCACCATAAAAGGAAGGAGGATTAATCTTATTCGTTTATCCTTGTAGCTCATCTACCCCATACCTCCTCTTATTATTTCTGATAGGAGATGAACTTGAAATATTGTGTGCTCTCATAATTGAATTCCTTGGTGAGTGTTGATAATTACTTTCAACAATTCTTTCTTCTCCTCTTTTATCATGAGACATGTGACTCATTGACATGCTTGACTCTGTCTCCTTATCCATTTTCTTCTCTATTTTGTCCAATCTCTACAACAACTTGATGTTGAAGCCATCTTTCTTCTCCTTGGATTTCATAATCCTCTCATTATCATATGTATAACTTTGGAAATATTTTTGTAGACTCTTTATGGTCTCTACCAAGTTCATTCTCTCCTCCTTTCCTTCTCTATGCCCATTGGATTCAGTCCCTTCATTATCCATCTTGACATAGAACCCTCTAACCTCATCTTCATGGCCATATGTCCTTTGTGCATATTCTATGCCTCTCATCTCTATGTTGGTCATGTTTTTGATCTATTTGTTGTTAATTGTACAAAATGTGCAGGTAATGGGATTTGTTAGACTAATAATTTAACACATTCATGAAAACTATGCATAGTTATGTTCCATAAGTGCATTAGAATTATTTCCTCTGATTCCTTGTGAATTTAACGACCCAATTCAATTTTTTGGGTGAGTTATGGACTCCTCTATACAATACCTTTTCGATGACTACTTCCTTTCTTAATTCTAAGTCTTCAGCAGAAACTTATGGTCAATTGAATATTACCCATTTACTCCTTCAGCACATCCTTCACCCATGTGCAATTTTTAGTTTTTCTTATGCATCATTGCACCTGCTCCTTTGACAAATTGACAAGAGCTCAATTGGGTTCCTTCATGACTATAATTTGAACATTTTTTCCAAGTCTCACCTTCATCCAAGTTCCAGGATGCTAGATATAGCCTGCTGAAGTTTAACGCCAAATTACATTTTTAGCCATGAATGCTACAGGTGAATTCTATGTCCCCCTTTGCATTTTTAGGTGTCCAGATCGCTATTTTTCCTCCATGGATGTATTTTGTGGCTCAATATATTTCCATAGATTTATCTTGTGCCCAAATCTCATTCCAGAGAAGGAATGTATGGCCCTCATAAGTTAATTGGTCTCAAAATTTACCTTGCATTGTTTGGCCTGTAATTTCCTCATACCAGCTCTATTTGATGAACAATTTACACCATTAGAAATCTCTCTCTAAGCTCTATTATTTTAGATTCAAAAATTGTATTTCCTATAAGGAAATAAGCTCCATATGAATTTTATTTCCTAAGAAGATGAGAAACTAGGACATTCAGTATAGCCCTTTCCTAGACTCTTAGCCCCCCATTCCCTTTCTAGTGGATTTTATCCCCACAATACTAATTTTGCATGGTTGGTATGCAAAAATGATGTATTTTTATTCATATTTGAGTGTGATTATATTTTACAAAGATAGACTCATCGGCCTTTTAGCATCCATACTTTCCAGCCTAATAACCACACAGACACCCTAGCCTCAAAACATATATACAAAAGAATTCTAGTCCAAAATATCTTGTCTCACGAGCCTATATGTATATTTACATTTACATTTACAAATGGGGTTCGACCTAGGGGTATTAAAATAAAGAGGTAGATCATGTCCATATGTAAACAAAGGTTGTTCGATATAAAGGCATTCTCCACTTGAAGGGAAAATATTGATATAATTTTGATCAAAGTAAAATATACTTCTAGTTTTATACATACTCAAAGATAGCCTTTATCCATTACTTCATTCCATCATTGTTTCATTTTAAATAATACAATTTCATCAAATTATTCACATTCAAACAAAAGAAATCCTAAAATAGTTCATCCTCGCTTCATTTAAATTCTAGATTTTAAAACTTATAATTCGTTTTAAAATTTCTATCTCTTAAAAGGGATGAGTGTTTCCTATTGCTCCATGTAGATGGTTGAGTTTTTCTTGGGGTGGGAGAGAGTAGCTCCACTCATCCCCCATGCCAGTTTTCAAACTTCACAACCAAGTCTAAGGGGGTAAATAGAGTTGTCCAAACTTTGATTTTATAAACTTTGTTAGAATTCCAAAATCCTTGGCTTTGCAAATGAAGGCGAGCAACCTGCTCCCTCTTTTGAAATTGATTTTCCAAGTTGTAGAAAAGGCATAAAATAGTTAACTCAATTGTAGTTATTATTCTATGAAAGTAAGTAAATTGAAACAATAGCTATGTGGAAAATTCTGTGGTGCCAAAATCACCCATATAACAACCTAATATTAGTTAACAATTTCTTGGAAATCAAAATGGTTGTAGCTTTCTTTCTTTACTTACTCACAAGAAATCTTGAGTCTTGCTTGCTTGATTGTCTTGAAGACCTCTTTCTTTCTTTTCTGCTTGGCTTGCCTACCTCTTGTTTGGCTTGCATACCTCTCCCCTTCAATTTTCTCAATGAATATGAAAACGCAAGGCGTGATGTGGTCCATATGGTCACAAATCGCGCCTGTGGTCCCTTGAAAAAGGGAACAATAGGAATGTGTGTGTGTTCCTAGGAATGTGCATGTGTTCTTAATAATGCACACATGTTCTTAGGAACGTGTACATGTTCCTAGAAATGTGCCTATGTGACACGCTAAGTGAAGGTTCAGGGTTTGTCGAACTTCTCACATCAAGAATGCATGCACATTTCCAGAAACGTGCGCACGTTCATGCGGGTATGCATTCCCAATCACCTTGTTAAAACTTTATCATCCATTAAATTTGTGCACTCACCCTACCTCTAAACTCTTCACATCAAAAAATAAATTCAATTATCAATTACAATACCTAAAACAACTTACAAACATCACCATATATAAAATCATAATAACATTAATATAATAAGTATAGTCATATAAAAATAGGTAAAAAAAATATGAAATGAAGTTTGACACCATATATAAAATCATAGTAACATTAATATAATAAGTATAGTAATATAAAAATAGGTAACAAATATGAAATGAAGTTTTAAAAACATCACCATATATAAAATCATAGTAACATTAATATAATAATTACAGTCATATAAAATATGTAACAAATATGAAATGAAATGTTTCTAATAGAACATAATATTTAATCATTATTTTTTTAATAAATAAATAAAGTTTCATATTATGTAAGTTATTACAGAACCTATTATGTCTCTGAGGTGTAGGACAGTCGGTGATAAAGTGTGTTTTTAAGGCACTATGCGATGTGAAGTCGTCGGTTTGAAACTTATGAAGACAACAAAATCTTTCCATGTTAATGGTTGGTGTGGCTCAGGCTGGGTGCGATCCATAAGTGATTTTGACCGCTTAGATTCCTCTGAGTCGTGATTTCTTAAGCCACAAACTAATCCCACAAATCAAAGACAAACTAGCAAAAATAAAAAAAACAATTATAATTTAACACGTAATTGTAAAAACTTATAATACCCACTCTAAAATTCACTTTGCAAAATAAAATAATCAATTATATTATATTAGTAATAACTATGTTCTTGTAATTTGTAATGGTTTAAATTAATGGCCTATTTCACATCAACTTACCTATATATATGGGAATGGTAAAATCACTTTAAACTATATAATATCCTCAATCTCCTTACTTAATCAAATCAAGGACACTAGTAGTGACCATGAATCCCATATACAGTCTTTCTAACTTAAAAAAAATGAATATACTTCCTAAAAATAACTTTAATATACATGTCTTTCTAACTTAAAAATATAAATATACTTCATAAATATAAGTTAAACAAAGTTCATGTTCAAGCATAGATATCTTGATCTCTTCCTAAGATAATTCCAAGATACTCTCCACGTGTTCCTCGGGCCTTTTCAATGGTCAATCATTATAATAAAATCACCTCCAAGTTAACTAATTGCATTGCAAGAACTATCATCAACTCTCCATACATGACCATTTTTGCAAACTAATAGATGGTATGACTATGGTTGTAAATTTGTTTGAAAAAATATTAAATTCAATTGAAATAATATCTACATAAAAAAATAATTTAAGAACTAAAAAAACAAAATCAAGATGCCCAAATCAAGATGGAAACACCTAGTAAATCTATAATTGAACCTTAAATTGATATAGACAAATGGAATTGTTATATCAAATAATTGTGTATTGCCCAAATCAAGATGGAATATGTAAATCTATAATTGAACTTTAAATTCATATAGACAAATGGAATTGTTATCTCAAACAATTGTGCATTGCCCAATCAAGATTGAATATGTTGTTAATGACATTTTCTCCCCCACACACTTATGTTGAATTGTTTTTTAAATCACATTACATAAATTGTTCCTTTTAGATCACATTACATAAAGGATAAAGAGATATTGTAAAAGGAAAGGCTAAAGACATACAAGACTACTAAACTTAAATTCTAAAGATAAACTACTCAATCCTTATCCTTCAAAATTGGAAACAAAAATAATCATTTTAATTGTAGAACTACTACGATTTTATCTTTAGTGGGAAAACTCTTCATAAATAGGTTTAGGGAAAAGTGCTCTACATTTTACCAAATCCTCACTTTTAGGATTATTGTTGATAATTTCCAATAACAACAAAGAAATATTTTTCCTTGCTCTATTTATTTTAGAAAATTCTTCTAAATTATCCTTGGGGAAATCTAATGGTACATAAAAAAATCTAATGGTATATAAGACTTAGGAATTCCCTTTGATATTATGTTTGTTGTTTTGATATTATGTTTGTTGTTTATAGAATATTGAAGTTAGACAAGATTATTCTTTCTCCTTACTATTCTTGGAATTTATATTAATCATTTAGAAAAATATAAGTTAGAAGAGTTCAAGTGCTTTGGCACCACGTTGGCACCAACCTTCCCTACCACATGGTTATTTTTCTTTTATATGTTGATGGCATTGTCCTTCTAGACACAAATCGTTTGATCCTTGAAAATAAGTAGAATGTCCTTCAAGAATTCTAAAATAGGTTTGGTTTGACAATAAAACCAAAGAATCGACTAAATTTGAAATTTTCTTCAATAACCAACCTTTAGAGACGGCCAACTCCTATAAATACTTAGGTGTCGATCACAATCATAAGATTAATTGGAACCTCAACATTGAAAGGGGAACATTTGTAGGATTGTTAACATATTATGAACTTGAAAACCACTATAAAGATGTAAAAAATTGGCATATAAAAAGAAATCACTTTTATATATCCTCGTAATGTCAATGGTCCTATATTGTTCCGAGGCTTGACGTGGAAGCATATACTAAGAAACATGGAATAGAATTAATCAAATCCAAAGACATTTTAGTACTAAAATGTTCAAATTTAAAAACACTACTCTGTACCCCATATGTTCCTCATGGAATTTGATATGATCCCATGGAATATGAATCCCTACATCGATATATTATATATGAGCACAAGAATGAAAAAAATTTGATGAAAGCATGCTTCCCATCATTGCCATGCAATCATGCCTAAAAGATTTCCACATAAAAAAGGTAGGGAAAAGGACTATCATAAATGATTAAAACTCTACAATATACAAGATTATATAACTATCTCTTCTAACAAAACCTAAAATTGAAAATTAAAAATAAAGTGTCTTACATATTATGGACATATTATGGAGAGACAAAAGAAAATTGTGTTCTTATAAAAATATCATCAATTCCAATCTTCTTCATCCTTCCTACACCAATAAGATTGTAAGATTTAAGAAAAAAATCATAATTGTTAAATTAAAAACTAACTCACATGATGTGCATAGTGAAGTGACAAATGATCTCTTTTTAAAACTATTTTATTTAGAAAAAAAACTATAATCTATACAACTTTGAGAATATTGAAAAATAAACACATTTCCTTCTAAAATTCTCTTTCAATAATATTAAATGTTCTTACAATCATATCTATTTGAACGCACTTTCATTTGTGAAATTCTTAATCAAAACAACAAATTTGAACTATAGAATTTATTATTAATTTAAACTCACATCTAGAAACAAATGTCTAAATAACACATTAAGATTTTAATTTTTTCTAAATACTATCATTATCGCATGATAATAAAATTAAAAAAAATAATAAATTTAAAAATCAATTATATAGAGAGAAATAGTGAGTAGACTTAATGGTTAAGAACATGTATTTCCTGAATGGGTTGGACCCACCTATGATTCTAAATCAATTGAGCTTTCTTAAAATCTAAGTAGTACATGTTATAGAAGTAGGTTATATATATTGTTAATCATTATACCTTTCAAACTATATTTAATTATTAGAAAACACATGTTCTTAATTATTAAAATTCATGATGTTGTCTTAGATTTCTAGATATAAACTTGTAAAGTTTTTGAAACATCTAAAAACATTTTATAGAAATTGAAAACTAATAACATTTATGTTTAATTATTCTATTTTTAAAATATATCTATGTTAAGTTTGCATAACATCGTTAGTCTTTCCAATCATAATCATCTTCTTACTTTTATTTTCATTATAATTAATTATAAAAATAACATTTCAAAAAACATATTTGCTTGTTTTAAACTTCTGACCTCATTTCTCCCCATTTTCTTGTGAAATTCCTCCAATTTCAATACAACAATATTATCAAATGAATTGCAGACTTTCTATGCAATTAATTTTATACAAATTTATGCTTCAACGCTCTTTAAACTTGGCCCGTGAAGATTCAGTGTCGAAACTAGAGATCTGATGCCACATTGTAGCATCCCCAACCACCAAGTTGGGCAATGCCACTTAAAAATTTCCAACTCTAATACCCTTTAATTTACTAATAATGCTCTGTTATGATCAGAAATTCCTTCTAACAACATATACACCTAAGTATAACCATAATAGTAAATACTCATAATAGAAAACAGATTAATAAACACATAATAATTAAAGCAAGCTCATAAAAGACACTTATCTTTGTAAAAATTCACCAACTGCTTGTAGATGATCCAGATTATTTTGAGAACAAACTGAAGGAGGAAATATAATAAGTAAATACATAGATATATTTCTAGAAAGACAGAGATATAGTAATGCATGATTTATATTCATGACATAAATGTACAGAAACTGTAAAAATACAGAGTGAATGAACTTGTTAGAATGGTGGAAACTTATCTCTGAGAAGCGATGTGATGGATACTCTCATTCACATGAAGATGATGTTTTCAATGAGGCTCCAAAGGCCTTTTTTAACATAAAGAAAATCCAAAACCCTAACCTTGGAAGATGAAACACTAAAAGGCTTGTAGGCCCCGATGGGGGTAGTTGATATGCCAACTTCACAAGGGCATAACTTTTTCATACCATATCCATTTGTGGTGCATGATAGCTTGTTGGAAAGGTCTAGTTGAGGAAAACACATTCCATTTAGCCTAGCATCTACCTCTAGTTACTTTCCAAGAATTGTCGAGCCCAAAAAACATTGTTTAGGGCCTCAAACAACTCCGAAAGTTAAGGACCCAAAAAACCATAGAAAAACTTCCAAGATGGAAATGCCTATTTTGAGCCAATGGAATAGGTGGGTGGCCACCGATTTCCACCTAGATCAATAGACCTCATACTTTCCTCCTAGCCATAGAATCTACTGCTCATAATTCTTAGCAGCAGGGCACACCCGAGCTGGGAAAAAAACTCCACCAAGGAAAAGGAATCCTAATCCAATCTAAGGTATTTCAACAACAAAAATACTCAGAATAAGGTGGAAAATCGAGCAAACATCCTGCAGTCTCTCATTCCCCACATGCCTATCTTACCCCAGGACATGTGCCCCTTCTTTGCTCAACAGTCCTTCGGCTACTCCACTTCCCTTCTGGGGCTTCAACAACAGAACATACATGAAGTCTCAGATCCCTATAGTTGCATCTTGGCACCTTTGAAAAAACATTCCTAGCAATTCTCTCACCTAGAGAGAATGCTCATGGGCCTAACAACTTGCTTCTTCAACATCTCATTAGCATGACAACCCGCCTCTTCAACTCAACTTACTTGGAAACTGGTCCAAATATTTTCCCAATTGCAGGTATGGTTGATGGCTACAGATTTTTTATTAAGGATAGGAGAAAATGATTGCATAATCAGTGAATGATCATAAGAATGCACTAAATTCCCCAATTATATGTGCATGTTCCCAACTTGACACTTATCATGTTGGGAACTACATGCCCCCCCTCATGGTGATACATTCCCATTTTGGAACTTAGGATAAGTGAATATCTCATACTTTAGACTTTAGACTTTTAGGAATATAATGTTCCCTTGGGATTAATCCTCCTTAGCTTAGCTCCTTTCCTAGACTCTTAGCCCCCCATTACCTTTCTAGTGGATTTTATCCCTCCAATACTCTTTTTGCATGGTTGGTCTGCAGCAGTGATGAGTGTGATTATATTTTACAAATATAGACTTGCTGACATTTTAGCATCCATACTTTCTAGCCTAATAACCACACAGGCACCATGGCCTCAAAACATACATACAAAAGAATTCTAGGCCAAAATATCTTGGCTCACGAGCCTATATGTATATTTACATTTACATTTACAATTGGGGTTCGACCTAGGGATATTACAATAAAGAGGTAGATGATGTCCATATGTAAACAAAGGTTATTCGATATAAAAGTATTCTCCACTTGAAGGGACAACAATGATATAATTTTGTTCAAAGTAAAATATACGACTAGTTTTATACATACTCAGAGATAACCTTTATCCATTACTTTATTCCATCATTGTTTCATTTTAAACAATACAATTTCATCAAATTATTCACATTCAAACAAAAGAAATCCTAAAATAGTTCATGCTCGCTTCATTTAAATCCTAGATTTTAAAACTTATAATTCATTTTAAAATTTCTATCTTTCAAAAGGGATGAGTGTTTCCTATTTCTCCATGTAGATGGTTGAATGTGTCTTGGGGTGGGAGAGAGTAGCTCGACTCATCCCCCATGCCAGTTTTCAAACTTCACAACCAAGTCTAAGGGGRTAAATAGAGTTGTCCAAACTTTGATTTTATAAACTTTGTTAGAATTCCAAAAGCCTTAGCTCTGCAAAGGAAGGCGAGCAACCTRSTCCCTCTTTTGAAATTGATTTTCCAAGTTGTGGGAAAGGCATAAAATAGTTAAATCAATTCTAGTTATTATGCTATGAAATTAAGTAAATTGAAACAATAGCTATGTGGAAAATTTAGTGGTGCCACAATCACCCATATAACAACCTAATATTAGTTAACAATTTCTTGGAAATCAAAATGGTTGTAGCTTTGTTTCTTTACTTACTCACAAGAACTCTTGCAACTTGCTTGCTTGATTGTCTTGAAGACCTCTTGCTTTCTTTCCTGCTTGGCTTGCATACCTCTTGTTTGGCTTGCAAACCTCTCCCCTTCAATTTTCTCAATGAATATGAAAATGCAAGGCGCGATGTGGTCCCTTAAAAAAGGGAACAATATGAACATCTGTGCGTTCCTAGGAACCTGCATGCATTTTTAATAGTGCACACGTGTTCTTAGGAGCATGTACATGTTCCTGGAAATGTGCCTATGTGACACGCTAAGTGGAGGTTCATGGTTTTCCGAACCTCTCACATCAAGAACACATGCATGCTTCCATAAATGTGCATACGTTCATGCAAGTGTGCATTCCTGCTCACCTTGTTGCCACTTTATCGTCCACCAACTTTATGCACTCACCTTACCTCTAAAATCTTCACATCTAAACTCTTCACATCAAAAAATAAATTTAATTATAAAGTACAATGCCTAAAACAACTTATAAACATCACCATATATAAAATCATAGTAACATTAATATAATAAGTATAGTCATATAAAATATAAAATATGTAATAAATATGAAATGAAATGTTTTTAATAGAACATAATATTTAATTATTGATTTTTTAATAAATAAATAAAGTTTCATATTATGTAAGTTATTAAAGAATCTATTATGTCTTTGAGGTGTAGGGCAGTCAATGACAGAGTGTGTTGTTAAGGAACTCTGTGATGTGAAGTTATCGGTTTGAAATTTCTGGAGACAAAAAAAATCTTGCCATGTTAAAGGTTGGTGTGGCTCAGGCCGAGTGCGATCCATGAGCGATTTTGACAGCGTAGATTCCTCTGAGTCTCGGTTTCTCAAGCCACAAACTAATCCCAACACCCACAGATCATAAACAAACTAGCAAAAAAAAAAAAAACAATTATAATTTAGCACGTGATTGTAAGAACTTGTGATACCCACTCTAAAAATCACTTTGCAAAATAAAATAATTAATTATCTTAATAATAGCTATATTCTTATCACTTATAATAATTAAATTAATGGCCTATTTCACATCAACTTACTTATATATGGAAATGAAAATGATTGAATCACTATAAACTATATAATATCCTCGATCTCCTTACTTAATCAAATCAAAGACACTATATTAGTAGTGACCATGAATCTCATATATAATCTTTCTAATTTAAAAAATAATATACTTTCTAAAAATAACTTTAATATACATGTGTTTTTAACTTAAAAATATAAATATACTTCATAAATATAACTATAACTATAATAAAAGTTAACCAAAGTTCATATTCAAGCATAGATATCTTGATATCTTCTTAAAAGAATTCCAAGATGCTTTCCGCCTTTTCCTTAGGCCTTTTCAATTGTCAATCATTATAATAAAATCACCTCCAAGTTAACTAATTGCATTGGCAAGAACTATCATCAAGTCTCCATCCATGACCATTTTTGAAAACTAATAGATGTATGACTATTAGATGGTATGACTATGGCTTTAAATTTGTTTGACAAAGTTCAATTGAAATAATATCTACATAAAAATTAATTTAAGAACTCAAAAAAACAAAATCACTTTTTAGATTTTTGTAATCATAACTCTAAAAGAAACACTCATTAAATCTACAATTGAACCTTAAATTGATATAGAAAAATGGGATTGTTATCTCAAATAATTAAATAATTGTGCATTGCCCAAATCAAGATTGAATATGTTGTTAATGACATTTCCTTCTCCACACATTCAAGTCGAATTTTTTTTTAGATCACATTACATAAAGGATAAAGAGATATTGTAAAAGGAATGGCTAAAGACATAGAAGGCTACCAAACTGAAATTCTTAAGATAAACTACTCAATCCTTATCTTTCAAAGTTGGAAATAAAAAAATCCTTCTAATTGTAGAACTACTATGATTTTATCTTCAGTGGGAAAGCTCTTCATAACTAGGTTTAGGGAGAAGTGCTCAACATTTTACGACTTTCTCACTTTTAGGATTATTGTTGATAATTTCCATAACAACAAAGAAATATTTTTCCTTGCTACATTTATTTTAGAAAATCCTTCTAAATTGTCCTTGGGGAAATCTAATGGTATAGAAGACTTAGGAATTCCCTTTGATAAATTATGTTTCTTGTTTATAGAATATTGAAGTTAGACAAGATTATTCTTTATCCTTACTATTCTTGGAATGTATATTAATCATTTAGAAAAATACAAGTTAGAAGAGTTCAAGTGCTTTGGCACAACGTTGGCGCCAACCTTCCCTACCACATGATTATTTTTCTTTTATATGTTGATGGCGTTGTCCTTCTAGACACAAATCTTGTGATCCTTGAAAATAAGTAGAATGTCCTTCAAGAATTCTAAAATAGGTTTGATTTGACAATAAAACGTTGTTAAAACCAAAGAATTGACCAAATCTAAAATTGTATTAAATAACCAAC
>ML814521.1:80493-91177 GCA_009831015.1 Picea engelmannii | reverse complement strand
CCTTTAATTAATTAATAAATACTTAATTAATATCATTAGACCAATTGTTGTTTAGTTATTAACATGTTAGGAAAAATTAATTACTTAATAAATCTTTTACTTAATAATCCCTAAGTATATATTCTACTAGGGTTGTTACAGTTTTGACTCTCTTTTGCAGGTTAGTATGATGAATTGTGTTAACATGCATTAATCTCGTAGTTAGGAACGAATCTGCAGACTCCTAGACTAACCCCATGTGTAGTTAAATACTAGATTATGTTTTTATTTATGATTTTAGAATCAAGTTTAAAACAGAGTTTTGAATAGCATAGAATAGCGTTTTAATTGACAAGGATTTGAAGGATGGATAGAATTAATTCCAGTTTTTAATTATAGCTTGCTTATTTCAGTTTTTATATAGATCTCGTTTAATTAGTTGTTGTTTAATGTAGATTGTTAGTTTACTTTTCAATATCATAGTTTAATTTATGTTTTTAATCATTTCTTTATTGCAGTTTGAATTGTTAGAATAGATGTAGCATAGTTTCATTTATGTAATTTCATTTCCTAGAATTAAATTGCAGTTATATTTCTTAGTTAATGGTTGAATCTAGTTTTTCTTATGTAGTATAGAAGTATAATGATGATCTCGTTATGTTGTTGATGGTTCATATATGAATATGCAGGGTATTTAACATTGTTTTGTCATGGCTAAACTCTCATTGGATTGTTTAATCCATACCTTTCACTTTGCCATTGAGATTAGTGTTGAGCTCATACCACTGGAATTGTCCTTTGTTGTCAAGTGTCATCAAGATATCATCTGACACCAAAGACATTCACACAACCACCAGCATTATATTTGAATTGTCATAGGTTAAAAGATAGTTTTCATGTTTTCGTAGATTAAAGATAGTTTCTTACTTTCATAGATTAGAAGAGATAGTTTTCTTGCTTTCATAGATACAGTTTCTTGCTTAGAATAAAGTTTTATTGATGTTGTAGGATAGATAGACTTTCCTTTGATAGATTAGATAGTAGTTTGCTTATCATAGATTAAGCATTAGTTGGTAGTTCTTCTTGATTTCGATAAAATAGATTTCCTTTCATACATTAGAAATAGTTTTGCATTGAGCATTTAGTCCAGTTGCTTCTTAGATTTCCTTTCATGCATTAGAAATAGTTTTGCATTAAACATTTAGTCCAATTGCCTCTTAGGCAAGATAGTTGTTCAATGAGAAGTTTTACTTTGATTACTTGCAGTAGTTAGTTGCCTTTTCTTACTTGTCTTTTGCTTTAGTAGGTTAGTTAGTTGTCTTTGCTTATTTTTCTATTGCTTTAGTAGGTTAAATAGTTGTCTTTGCTTGCTTGTCTATTTTCTTTAATAGGTTAGATAGGTGTCTTTGCTTGCTTGTTTATTTATTTTCTTTCATAGGGTAATTGCTCATTGAATGTAGGTTGGCAAGTTAACATAGTTTGCTTTTGTTAATTGTTCATTGTTATAGTTTGTTTATTGCTTATTGTTGAACTAGTTTGCTTTATGTAGGGTTTTACTTGCTTTCTTAGAAACTATCCATCGATCCTTGGCCCAAAAGTACTTAGGTTACCTAGTTTCAAATTGCTTAGTAGGGTTTGCTCATTAGATAGGTTTTGTTTGAGTAGATTAGAATTAGATAGATGTCTTCCTTAGTTAGACTATACTCCTACCAACCCTTCTACCTTTGGCATATATTTTGCTACAACTCTAAGTTTACTTACCCTGGGTTGACAATTTAATTGAGGGTTTTTACTGTGTTTTTAGTGCATATAAAACACCCATCATTTTTGGCATCATTGCCGAGGAGTTGTCTTAAGGTAAGAAGTAGTTAGGAAATAGATCATCCTTAGACCTTAGCATTAGCTTGGTGGCGAGGGAGCTTTAAGATGAGAGGTAAGAACCTACGCATCTGCTATAGCAGGTTCCCCCAAACCCAGTGGTAGTTTTTGTTTTTGTTTTTGTTTTCTTTCATGAATAGACCTAGAGACCCAAAAGGTAGATACATTAAATCTAAATCAGACCTTTAAACCAAGGTTCCTTCCAACCTTTTTGGGGGAAGGAATGTTCCACTCATTCCCCGGACCGATACCGAAAAAACAGGAGCTAGCTCAACCCGAAGAGCTAAAGAAGTCTCTAAAGAGACTAAAACAAGGAGCATTATAGAACAAGAAATTGAAGGTTCAGTAATAGTGGGATAGGAGGCAAGACCACTCAAGCCTTCTGCAGAACCAAACAATACAACCTTTGTTTTCTTACCACCATCGGGAGATCCTAACTTTGTGGACATCATCTTTGTGTGAACCAAGTTTTATCAAATGACAATATGAATTCGAAGGTGACCATTAGTTTGGAAGAACTCTCTCAAATCCTAGCAACAGTTGGGATCTATTCTTTTCAGGAAGAACACATCTTGACAATAGTCAAGAACGTATCTACCTCTCCGGAAATATTAGAAGAATCAAGGTCCTATGAGCTACGAAATGATTTTCCTTGCCAAAATGCGAAGGAAGCTGAAAAATTATGGACTACATCCAGTGGAGAGCAATCATTAAGACCTAAGATTGAGGATTTCTCAACATCCATCTCAGCAGATCCTTTATGTACTTCAAAAATCAATCATCCAAAAGAAGAAGATCTACATAGCATGATGAAGGAGAGCATAGAAATTATTGTTGATGAACATCAAGATTACATTGAAATTTGGTTTCAAGAGGTCATCAGGCCACAATACTATTATCTTCTTCAACACCTTCTGATGCCAAAACAAGTAGGTTGGTTGGTTCTTCATATCCAGGTAATCACTGTAGTAAATTTTTCATATATGGATATGAGTATGTTTCTTATATTGCTCCGCACATGGTTACATTGGAAGAGCTTTTACACTTGAATAAATATTTTCCCTTTCTTTTTAGGTAGGGTAGGATAGTAAATAAAAGCTTCATATGTTAGTTTAGCTTAGAGTCTAATGCAACCTCATTTTACATTTTCTTTTAATAAAAGAACTATGAGATACATGTTCCTATGACTTGATCTCATTGATCTCATTAGTTTATTATATTTTAGAGTGTGGTTTTTGCAAACAGTTTTAGAGATCTTTGTAGGTATTTATTTCACCAGGAGTAGACAGTTTCAAGGAGATATAAAAGAAGATTTTTTCTTCAAAACATTGTTATACTTGAACCTTGTTGTCTGCTAAGCATCAAATGAATAATGACTTGTTGTAGTTAGCCATGTTTTTGTAAAGATTTTCATCTTCTTGTTCTTAAGGCATTTTAAAAAGAAGTTTCTCTTGAAAATCTTCACCACTGTATAAGGAAGTGATACCGTAACCATCAAGCTTAGAGGTCTCTCGTACATTTTTCCCAAGAAACCTGAGTAAGTGAGTAAATTATCTTTATTAAAGAGTAACGAGGAGGTATGATCAACGGTTAGTCATGGAAACATCACAATAACTTACAAAAGAAGAAAGTGAGATGATCCTAGAGATATCTTTTTTGTTTTTTCTCAATGGTACCATCCACTACACACTAAATAGCTTGATTATATCATATCTTTAGATAGGCCATGTCTGCTTAAGTACCCCTTACATCAAGACAATCACTAAGGAATATAACGGAAAGTCATCCTCTAACATAAATACCATCCCAATTGAAAAAAAAAAAAAAAAAAANATTGTTTTCAGAGTTGTTCCCCCATTCTCTTGCATAAAGCAATCTTATACTAAAATCTTAAAAGATGGAGGGTCGGTCTCTGAGGGTGTAAGAGGCTAACCCGTTGAGATACTGAACAGGTCTACTGGCAGCGAGTATTGGCCTGTGGTATGACTAGGTAAACCCGCCGGAGTACTGAGCAGGCTTGCTGGTAGCGGGGCATTCTACCTAGCGAGGATGGTAATCTGACAAAAATAAATTTAAATCTGTCCTGATGTACGACATTACTTGTAAACAAAGCTAACATGAAGTATGTATGGTTAAGCTAAGGTTAATGAACTCCATAAACTTGCCACTGGGAACTAACTCTTAGACTATCTTGAAACTCTCTTGCCTACCTCTTCTTATCTATATATAGGATCTCTTATCCTATAGGTGGGGCCATCTTCTAACCATCTCGTCAGACCAATCTCAGAAATTTATCTTTACACTTTACAAACTGTAAATCTTCGTCTATGGAGAGAACTGATTGGTTTTCTATATTTTTTATTGTGAGGTGTCATAATACTTAGGTGTGGGGGAGGGGTTCATGAGTTTACAAATGATAACATTGCCTAGAAGAAGTAAATCTTTGTAAAAATTCATGTATTGTTTTCATGGTACAAGTTATTACATCAATAGTCATTTTATTTTTGAAGTGCTAAACTCATGTGTGCTATAAATTGTTGTATATGTCCTTAACAGACCACTCTATTGGTTTAAATTTGTTACAGGTTGTTCATTGTAGGTTTGACATTACATTACTCTTAGCCTGCCTCAACTCCTATTCATTGTATCTATGGCCTTTGAGGAATCAATTGCCTCAGCCACAAAGCTCCCAAGAGTTGGAGACTGTTGATTTAAACACCACCGGTTGCCAAGAGAAAGCTATAATAGGGTTTTCAAAACTGAATTTCAGAACATCTCTAGAACTAAGGGATACTCCAAGGAGTGGATAAAAGAGGAGCTAATCAACCCTCTCATATTCATCACCAGATTGATTACATGTGAAGGTAGATATTATGTCTTTAAAGCCTGTCAATTTCAATTATTAGCTCACTTTCAGTGCAATAAGCCATTGTAACTTTCCCTTTTACTTCTTAAAGAGTCTTGAGAAGGTGTCTTCCCAAGTGAGGAAGGATGTAACCAATCCCCATAACAACCTATTTCACCATGGCCTTATCAAACTACTTGTCTTAAGCCGAGTTGGAAAAATAGGAGAAAACGTGGGATGCGTTCATTTACCAAATTGCAAACCCTCATCTTAAATCAAGACTAGCAAGAAGACTCTTGATCTAGGGATTGTTACTCCACCCAAACCCTCATGCTCAAGCTATTCCTTTACCGGACCAAAAGTCCAAGAAACTTGTTAATACCCCTGCAACCTCATCGGGAAAGAAGACCAAGAAGCCTATTGCTAATTCATGGCACATGGACGTGCCATATCTTCGGTCTTAGGGGAGTTTCCTGAGCTAAAAATTCTAATCATTGCCCATTTGTATAGCAAACCCATGAGAAGAGGAAGTAGGATTTCTGTCAAAATTCTGTCATACTGTCTTTTTACAAAGTCTTGGGATATAATATCAGCAGTTGTTTGTATTGGTATGCTAAATTATATACTGCTAACATCATTGTGTGTGTTATAAGCTCCTGTGCATTTTTATGTTTATTCTATAGAAGACTGCTTATACTTAACTACTCTTTGTGACAAATACAGAGCGATTACAACTGCTAAATACTTACTGCCATATGTATTACAAGCTTATGAAAAGAGGAACAATCATTTGTTACAGATCGATGACAGGCAATAAAAATTCTCCTGTTCACCATTCCTACCAGTACAAACCAAGCCTTTTGTTAGTATTTGTCAGTTATGTTAGTCACCAGTGATCAAATTTACTCTTTCATGTGATTGATAGGGTTATTAAGTCAAATTGTTATATTTTCAAAATAAAATTATCAAATACAATTTGACATATCTCGGTTGTAAAATTGTCATTGGTGTGTCTAGGTTTCAATACTACTCCCTCCACTCATCCAAGGTCATAAATTTTCATCATGGTCATATCATCATTCCTTGTCATAAATTTTCAGATAATTGTCTTGGTCAAAGTTCTACTTCAAAATTGGTTTCTGAATTAAGGAAGATGAATTTGACAAAACTGAAAGAGGTTTTTGTCAATAATAGACCAATAAACAAAAACCTCCTTAATTTTATGCACAGGTGTTATCATTTCAGATAAATTCCCCAAATACAGTCGCTACAGGAGGGTTCTCTGCACATTTGGACAACTTGACTTCAAGTCAGTTTTCATAGGGTTGGAGAAGGAAATTGCAGTGCTTAATGGTTCCATTGTGTATAATACATAATAAAATTTCCACCCATACCACTTTCATCCCAAAAATTCTCTGGAAAGGCCTCCAAAAATCCTCTGGAAAGGCCTCCAAAATCCCTATCAAAGACCACATTGTGCTTCTGCAAGTTTCAAGTAACCAACTTCAAGTTGGGATTATGAACAAATGGGAAAGTAATTTTGAAACCTGGAGAATAGTTGTGTTCATAACATACCAAAACACAATAACCTCTCTCATTTTTTGAATATACTTTATGGTTTGGGATATATTCGATCATCTTAGAGGCCTATGTTTTCAGAAAATAAAACACTTTGTTTTTCCTATTTTAGACATGTTTTGTTTTCATGTTTTCCTAACAACGGGAAGCGAATTTTTGAAAACCAAGAAAGGTTTTTATCAAGGACATATTAAAAAACAATAACCTCTCTTAGTTTCTAAATATACGTTATTTTTTTGGATATATTCAATTCTCTTAAAGGCCTAGTTTTTCAGAAAATAAAACACTCTATTTTTCCTGTTTTAATCATGTTTTCTTGGTGTGTTTTCCTAACAACCGAAAGTGAATTTTTGAAAACCAAGAGAGGTTTTTTTCAAGGACATATTCAGAAACAAAAACCTCTCTCAATTGTTACACATGTTTTATTTTCTTGTATTTACAAGTGTCACTTTGATACCTATGTTTCACAAGTTCGCCGGACCAAAATTGTTGTGCTTATGGGAAGTCACTTTTGGAACTAATTTTGTAGAGATAAAATTGTTGTTTTGCATGGTTTAAAGGATCGAGGGCATAATATACATCTCAAGGCTCCCTCACATGTTATCAGTAGCCTCCAAAAACTCCCAACCCTCCAGTTCAAACTTAGAGAGCATGAAACATGGAGTTGTCATTTACGCCATGATAACGTTGTCCTACAAGCCAAGATGAATTATCTACAGCGTTAGGTTGATGATATTAACTGCCACCAATAATAGTCTCTGGATGCAATTGAAACACCACGAAAATCCTAAGTCAAAATCCCCCAGGAAAGAGGGAGATGCTTCTAAAGCTAATCCACCCCCTCCTTCGCAAGTTTAGTCATAAAGGGCAATTTCTTTTTGTTTGCAGTGGGACCTGCAAAATCTTAGGTGTGGGGGTGATGTTGGGCCCGAGATATGATCACTTTTATGACAGTTATTATACACTTTTGCCGCATGTACATATGTGTTTTTCATATTTTAAAGGAGCTTTTTGAAGAATTTCATGATAAAACGGTATGATCTACATAAGGTACATATAATTCATGTTTAATGATTGTATCAAGTATAATTCATCATGTTTTTACACTTCCAAGGATCTGATTCACATTTTTTGATGTTACAGGGCGAAAATGCACTACATTTTTGCTTCCATCACTCGATCTGGCACTCCTTCCAGCACTCGTTCCGGCACTTGAGCCGACACTCTGTCCAGCACTTCGTATTGCACAGAAACAGAGGATGACTTAGCAGTTATGGCATTGGCGGCCAGTGATGGGTGAATGGGAAATGTGGGTTTTGTTCATCCTTATCCCCTCCAACTACTAAGCTCTAGACAACTCAGTTTCAGTTGTTCAAAGAGGGCGATTATTGACTCGCTCTATTTTATCAGTTAATGCACCATTTAATGCAAATTGTTGAATTTAGAAGTGGTTCGACCCTCTTGTGGTTGACCACTTAGCCTGTAAACATTATAAATACCACTGAGGTGGTCAGACATAAGCTAAGCATCAGATACATCAATGTGATAGCTAGAAATACGTTTTTACTCTGTTTTGATATTTTACATTGCCAGAATTATGCAAGAACTGTGTTTTTGAGTTTTCATGGTGAATTCATCTTGTTGAGTGCATGGTGTGCTTTTAGAAAGTGACCACGACTAGCTGGGGGGGGCACCAACAGTTTGGTAACTATTCTTTGTGTTTGTTTATGTATTTTATAGATTAATTGTTCTCTTTATTTCTTGTACATGCATTTCTATTTTGTTAATTAGTTTGTTGTTATAATTTAATTTGTTTTTACTCTCTTTTGCAGGTTAATATGATGAATTGTGTTAACATGCATTAATCTCGTAGTTAGGAACGGATCTGCGGACTCCTAGACTAACCCCATGTGTAGTTAAATACTAGATTATGTTTTTATTTATGATTTTAGAATCAAGTTTAAAACAGAGTTTTGAATAGCATAGAATAGAATTTTAATTTGGGTTTTAATTGACAAGGATTTGATGGATGGATAGAATTAATTCCAGTTTTTAATTATAGCTTGCTTATTTCAGTTTTTATATAGATCTCGTTTAATTAGTTGTTGGTTAATGTAGATTATTAGTTTACTTTCCAATATCATAGTTTAATTTATGTTTTTAATCATTTCTTTATTGCAGTTTGAATTGTTAGAATAGATGTAGCATAGTTTCATTTATGTAATTTCCTTTCCTAGAATTAAATTGCAATTATATTTCTTAGTTAATGGTTGAATCTAGTTTTTCTTATGTAGTATAGAAGTATAATGATAATCTCCTTATGTTGTTGATGGTTCATATATGAATATGCAGGGTATTTAACATTGTTTTGTCATGGCTAAACTCTCATTGGATTGTTTAATCCATACCTTTCACTTTGCCATTGAGATTAGTGTTGAGCTCATACCACTGGAATTGTCCTTTGTTGTCAAGTGACATTGATATATCATCCGACACCGAAGACATTCACACAACCACCAGCATTATATTTGAATTGTCATAGGTTAAAAGATAGTTTTCTTGTTTTCATAGATTAAAGATAGTTTCTTGCTTTCGTAGATTAGAAGAGATAGTTTTCCTGCTTTCATAGATATAGTTTCTTGCTTAGAATAAAGTTTTATTGTTGTTGTAGGATAGATAGACTTTGCTTTAATAGATTAGATAGTAGTTTGCTTATCATAGATTAAGCATTAGTTGGTAGTTCTTCTTGCTTTCGATAAAATAGATTCCCTTTCATACATTAGAAATAGTTTTGCATTGAGCATTTAGTCCAGTTGCCTCTTAGATTTCCTTTCATGCATTATAAATAGTTTTTCATTAAGCATTTAGTCCACTTGCCTCTTAGGCTAGATAGTTGTTCAATGAGAATTTTTACTTTGATTACTTGCAATAGTTAGTTGTCTTTGCTTACTTGTCTTTTGCTTTCGTAGGTTAGTTAGTTGTCTTTGCTTATTTGTCTATTGCTTTAGTAGGTTAGATAGTTGTCTTTGCTTGCTTGTCTATTTGCTTTAATAGGTTAGACAGGTGTCTTTGCTTGCTTGTTTATTTATTTGCTTTCGTAGGGTAGTTGTTCATTGAATGTAGGTTAGCAAGTTAAAATAGTTTGCTTTTGTTAATTGCTCATTGTTATAGTTTGCTTATTGTTTATTGTTGAACTAGTTTGCTTTACATAGGGTTTTACTTGCTTTCTTAGGAACTATCCATCGATCCTTGGCCCAAAAGTACTTAGGTTACCTAGTTTCAAATTGCTTAGTAAGGTTTGTTCATTAGACAGGTTTTGCTTGAGTAGATTAGCCTTAGATAGTTGCCTTCCTTAGTTAGACTATACTCCTACCAACCCTTCTACCTTTGGCATATATTTTGCTACAACTCTAAGTTTACTTACCCCGGGTTGACAATTTAATTGAGGGTTTTTACTGTGTTTTAAGTGCATATACAACACCCATGGCGTTCCAGAGAAACCAAGTATCATCAATTCGTTGATCTTTATTGGCATGTGAAGACCTTGTTGGAGAAGGTAATGACTGAAAGAATCACAACCCATAGTGAGCTCTTGCTTCAACTGGAATACCTGCAACTACAGATTAGAGTTGTCGACTAGAAAATCTCCCTCTGAACCGAGCGCATAGTGGGTTTGGACCTCAACGATCCCAGGAACGGCTAGCTTCAGGTTCCTGAGGAAACTATGCCTCCTCCTCTTGTCTAATTATGAATGGTTACTCTTTCAGTTTTTTGTTTTTATATAATCTTTGCTAGGCTAGATAAGCAAGCATCTCATCTCCAAACTTGGTAGCAATGGCGTCTACATTTTTGTAATTAAGAATTGGTTATATTATGAAAGCAGTGAAAGTATAAAGTTGAAGAAACGGTTATACTATAGTTGGTCTAGTTTCCCATGTGACAGACCAACTACTTGCTAATTATATTATATTTTGTTAATATAAAATTTTGATCTGGATAACTTAAAAAAATAAATCACTCGATATAAAATAAATAATTGCAAATAAAAAATTCAAGATTTATAAAATGGAAATTATTATTAATCTCTACCAAAAGTAAGGAATATACCTTATTAGTCCCTGCCCGTGGCAAGGGACTATAGCTTTCGCCCATCCGTCAAACTGGTATTACTTGGTGTGTTTTGGTTAATTAATAGGTGCATTTTGGTATGATGAATCTTCACTTTCTCTTAATTTTGTTCAATTATTTATTAAAGTTTATTTTTTTTTTAAATAAAAACTTTTTCTGAATTTTAAATTTCTTGACTATGATCAAAAAATAAAAACCTTTTTTGAATTTTTAAATTTTTTTATTTGAATTTATGATTAAAAAATAAAAACCTTTTTCTGAATTTTTAAATTTCTT
>ML814521.1:48069-67560 GCA_009831015.1 Picea engelmannii | reverse complement strand
CTGTACATAACACAGTATGTCGTTTAATGCTTGCAGTTACTTGTTGTGCGCCTTATGTCTATGGTCGTTTAATGCTTGCAGTTACTTGTTGTGCGCCTTATGTCTTCTTGTTGTGATCATCGTGGTTGCGTCTTGTTAGTCGTTGGGTGGCGACGTAGAGTCAAGTGTGTATGTTCCTTTTTACACGCGCGCACACACCTTAAACAAACAAACAAAAAAATTGCACCTGTTAAAGAGTTGTTGTCGTAACGAGGAGGATCTCACAATGACTTTGTTGATAGGCCCGATGACTCTTTAGTGCTGTCACATGAAAGCAATCAAGCACTCTCTAAGCCACTACAAGGGAAGAGTATCAAAGGTATTTTATTTTGAGCTAGGAAGTTCAGGGATGAAATGTAATTTCATTATTATGAGTTATCCATGTATTCACTTATGATATGGGAGGTTTGATAAAATAATTTTAACAATCTAGGAGGTCTATTAAAAAAAAATTCAGTCACAGAGATATAGATTTAGGATACTGGTCCAAACTCAATCTTCTTATATCAGCATGCCATGGCCTATATACTCTTAGAATTATTTCACATTAGGCATGCTAATTTGTTTGCAATTGTATTTTTTTTGCAGTAGGATATTTATATAATTCGTATCATTTCAAGGCATAAATTATCTTTTAAATTCTGGAATTTTGTTCCCAAATTTCATCTGATTTTTGGGAACGATGTAATTCATGTGGGTTGTTATGTTACTTATTTTTACTTTTATTTTTTTTGGATTTCATAGTAGAAGTCTATTAAATTAGCATATTCTAGTACTACCTGGTCCATATTCATTGCAATGTTTTTTTGTGTTGTAGTATCAGTTTGGCATTGGTGACATTGGTAACTCTGTGAAGTAAAGGGTGAAAGATCTGAAACCTTTTGTTTTGTTGGATATCATTTTTGTTTTCTCTACAGAAGTAGTGTAATTAAAGATAAATAAGTGGATATTCTGATTTTGATAACTCTGTGAAGTCAAGGGTGAAAGATTTGTATCCCTTTTTTTTTGTTGGATCTCATTTTTGTTTTCTCTACAAAGGTAGTGCCATTAAAGATAAATAAGTGGATATTCTATTTTTTAATCCATTAGTTGATTTGCATTTTGCCACTACAATGAATATTCTTATGGTCTTTTTGTCGTGAAGTTAATATTTATTTGTTACTTTTAGGGCGGATTAGAGTAGAACAAGTAATGTTACTCGATGCCATTATAGCAGCTGAAGTAGCAAATCTAGCCACAAAATTGGAATGGTATTCTATGTAGTTTCAACTATAGAGTGAGTTAAAAAGTGGTTAAACTCAACATTTTGGTCGGTCTATTTTTTTCCAGTAAGGTAAATCTATGTCTTGATCTACCTTTTTTTTTTTAATTTCGACTTAATCTTAAAATGGGCTAAAACTTTTGAGAAAAAAGCTCCATAGTCAAAATTCTCATCAATCAAGTGGAACTATAACTTCTATTAAAGTTCTTACTGGATTTAGGAAAGAATTTGAAAAAAAAAAAGAGAAAAGAGATTAAGTTTGTCCACTATTCAATCAAGTGGAACTATAACTTTCAATGGAATATTTAGAAAAGAATTTAAACAGATAAAAAAAAAAGATTAAGTTTGCCTGCTATTTAACAAACTCCTTCAACTACTACCTTCAAATAGTGAACATATGGAGGATTTAAGTGTACATCGATGAAACTTGAGTCGTGCATTTGGCACTTCGTTTGTCATTAACCATGTATTTGTAATGAGAACATATGCTCTTTTCATAATACTATAGTCCTCTTACAATCGGAACTGTTCCTCTCGCTATTATAAGCTCAACCAACACCTTTAGTTTGGCAGATTTGACTATTAAGAGAGCACATAGCAATATGCTACCACTAATGATAGTTCTAGGTGGTCTATTCAGTGGAACCTGTTCTCCATAGACATCCTTAGACTCTTCCTTCAACTTCCTATGAATTGATACTCAGTCCATGTTTCTAATACCACTTTGTGTGATGGTTTCTCAAGAAGGACTATACATAGTTGCTGAGGATAGTTCCTCCTAGTCTATTCAGTAGAGACTATTCTCTAGAAACATCCTTAGACTCTTCCTTCAACTTCCTATGAATTGATAGTCATTCCATGTTTCTAATACTACTTTGTGTGATGGTTTTGCAGGAAGGACTATACATAGTTGCTTATATTGGATCCCATGTGGGTGATACTTTTCTAATTATCTTGGCACATTTTCCCATATTTTACTTTTCAAATTATTTTGGCACATTCTACCATATTTGGGGAACGACTTCTTAATTTTATTTTATTTTAATTTATTAAATTTAATTTGAGATACTTTAAGGGCTCCTTCTCAGCTATGTTATGTTGGGTACTTTCAGAATGTGTACTGCAATATTTTAATAGATTGTGAACTATAATAGAATGTTTTTGAGCCTGAAGGATTCTATAATTAGTTATGATTGTAATGAGATATTTTTTTTTTTGGAATAAATTATGTTGTAATTTTATTATCGATTAAACTCCATCATTTATAAAAGAATTCATTTGTTTTATTTTTAAAATTTATAATCTTTATATTGATCAATAAATTAATTGATCCCATAACCTTAAATTTTATTAATATTTGTTTTATGTTTCTTCTTTATAGTTTTAAAGGTAAATTATAAAAACAAACTTAAGGCACAGCCATGAGATTATCCTTATCTCCTGTAGTGGCCAATATATTCATGGAACACTTTGAAACATTATCCCTAAATAGTTTGTCTTTGAAGTCTAAATGTTGGTTTCAGTTTATCAATGACACCTTCATCATATGGCCCCATGGCTAATCTTTCCTTGACGCATTTCACAACCATCTTACTAGCATTTCCCCACATTCAATTACCATGGAAATCTAGCAGGACAACTCTCTCCCTTTCCTAAATGTCATAGTAACTTATCAACCGGATAGTTACATTCCCAACAATTTTATTATAAAAGGACATATACCAATAGATACCTTCATGCCCAACCCCACCACTACCTAGCTCAAAAACTAGTCATTCTCAAAACCTTCTTCTCCAAAGCCATTCAAATCTTCGATTTCCAACATCTAAGCAAAGAACAATCTCACCTCACTAATGCCCTCCTAGCCAACGACTATTAAATATCCCAAATTAACAGAGGCTTTTGTTTTGTCCTTCTTCAAAATCTAAGAAACTCCTCCCCAATTCTCCACTCTAAACCCAAGTTTTGTTCCATTGCATTCATAGAATTACTTATCATATTTTCGAGATCTTAGCTAAAAATAATAGCAAAACTATTTTCAAACCTCACAAAATCCTTAATCAATTATTTTGAAGCGGAAAAGATGAATTTAAGCCTCTTCTCTCTCAAAGTATTTACCAAATTCCCTATTCAAGTGGCAGATCCTACAATGACCAAATTGGTAGGTCTATTCAAACCCATCCCAAAGAAAATATTGCTAACACTTTTCATAACTACCCTAATAAATCTTTTATAGCTTAGCATTCCGACAACACCAAATACCTCTTTTTGTTCAAGCCAAAATTTTACCACCAACCCCCCCTTACACTTTGTGCTTCGTTAAGAAAACCTTAGGAATTGAAAAACATCCTAAAAACTTTAATGAAGAAAATGGTTACAAGCTTAGCCAATCCTAAAAACATATCATGGATCATTTTTTTCATTAGACCATGTAGTTTCTCCTCTTTACTTTCCCTCTCTTTCATCCTTTCTATTTCTTTTTAATTTATATTATTCCATCGAAATTATTAATTTTCTTACCCCCTTCCCATCAATCTATTAATAAGTTACCTCCAATTTTTCTCTATTTTTTCTTAATAGAGTTTTCAAAGACCAACTACTTTAATCTTAATCCTTAATTCCATTTTTTAATCTAAATTTAGATTCTCCTTTTTCTCTCATCTTGATCATTAATAATTTTTACCTATCTATTCTTTTATCTTTTAATTGA
Source organism: Picea engelmannii (assembly GCA_009831015.1). Taxonomy (NCBI): domain Eukaryota; kingdom Viridiplantae; phylum Streptophyta; class Pinopsida; order Pinales; family Pinaceae; genus Picea; species Picea engelmannii. The sequence continues at coordinate 63,550 of ML814521.1, read as the reverse complement.
TCATTTATATTTTTTATTAATTTGTTTATATTAACTTATTTCTTAATTTAATTTAAATTTTTATCTTTGATGTCACCAATGAATTCATCTTAATCTCACTTTACCATTAATATTATTCATTTAATAAAAACAATATTTATTTTTACATATTTATGTTTCCCTGAATTTGACCAACTCCTCCTTTAATATTATTAATATTTTATAACTAATTTCTAAGGGTGTAGGGGTTCACTCTTTCCCATCTTTTAATGAGCTTTAGTTGGATCCCCTTAGGATGATTGGAGTGTTTACTTGAAACATTTGAAGGTTTCTAAACTTCAACATAGTTTATTCTAAAAAATCTCATCAAAATTCATAGAATTTCTTTCTTTCTTTTCATTTTTACACCATACCAATGTATTTAAGCATATTTATCATTTTGATTAAGTGCACACTAGTTGAGTTGAAACACATAGCTAGCCTAAGACCCTAGTTTAATTTGACCCAACTAACCTTTAACATTCCTACTAAATAGAAATTGAAAGTAATTGCCTAAAAATTAATTTATGGAGGAAATTCAAGAGGCATTAGTCACAACTTTTCAGCGCCATACTCGCCTCTTATAAAAGAGAGGAGGGGAACTTGAAGAAAGGGAAGGAAAAAGAGAGCAAGCATTGCTTGTATTATACACATTGCACTAATTTGAATTTCATAGCTTTCTATCCTTAAAATATCCTAAAAATTGTTGCAATTTGAATTTCATGGCTTTTTATCCTTCAAATCGCTTAACAATTGTTGGAAATGGAAAGAAGGCTTAAGTCCAACACTAGAGTGAAAGTAAATTTACTTTTCTCTAAAGGTAATGTTAGCATTAATTCTTGTAAGGGGGTGTTTTTCTCTCCGGATTCGAGCCCCTGGTGTAAGTGCGAGGAAATAGGGTTTAAAAACCCACCAAATGCAATTTATCCAAGGTCGCAGCCATGAGCGCAAAGCACAACACTCAAACAAACTCAGTCCAGACTCGAATCAAGCAAGCGGGCGGGTTTATTTTTCAATGGAAGAGATCCCATCAGGTAGTTCAGATCGACGGTTCACGGGTGTTCAGAGTTCGGGAGTTACGCGAAGTATAGCGCCGGAGAAGAACCACGAAGAGAGCATGAGTCATTTGATCATGTGGGAACAGGTGGCAGCAGATAAGTGAAGTCGCAATTTCATGAATCGGTTGTTTCGAAGGGAGCTATCTTTCGAAACCCCAATTTCCCGAGGTCTAAAATGTCGAAGTCTGGAATGTCGAAGTCCCGAAATTTTATAGGGGATAGGCGCGAGGTCACAGCCCGTGATCGCATGGGACAACAGAAAGAGCTGCGCAAAGGGCCAAAACATCGGTGTTAGCCGCAGAAAGAAGGTTGCCATATTTTCAAGTGCCAAGGCAACTCGACCTCATTCTGATCCCAATGAAGCAAACAATGAAGGCGGGGTGAGGTGGTTGAAACCTCACCTCGCCCCATAAATGAAAGGCTTGGAGGACCTAGCTGTGGAGGCAGACTATCAGTCTGAATTTTCCACAAGGACGGATTTCCCTACAAAGCCCATGTTGAGTTAAGCTCGCGTCTGACAGAGAAAAGCACGCAGAGTCTGACTAAGAAGATGTTGCGCCATGGAAACTCAAGCACGCCTCTACTGTTGATTACAAAATTTCTGAGTATATGTATGGAGTTCTATCATTTTGTAACGGGGAGGGTCGATGCCATTTTTGTAATATGTTTTAACACCAGAGATGTGTCTGGTTATGTAATCGATTTGAGACTTTAAGTTAATAGAATTCAGTTTCCTTTCACATCTTTGTAAATCCTGTGTCAAAACACTTGGAATTGGAGGATCTAGTCAAGGATTGTTATGTTTTTATGATGGAGGTTTGATCATAGCAGTATCGTGGTCAGTTTTACTCAGTTTCCTATGTTGTCTTGTTCCCTCTCGCACTGAATAGCTCGGAATTGGAAGATCCAGTCGAGTTGTTGTAGTTGCAGGGTGATGGAGGTTTGATCATCGCGTTGTTGGAACTGTGTTATTTGGGCACATTTCAGTGTCTGAAACTTGGGGCTTGAAAGCATCATCAAGCCTGAGTTTATCTTCTTTCAAGCTGTTGGAAGGTCGGATGCCCATAATAGTCTTGTTCTCGTTTTCTCACCAAGTCTTCCCTCTGCTCGCTTTTAAACTCAATCCACTGACCGAAGTTAATATGGCCCTCACTTCCCTATGCATTTCTTGTCTGGTTATGTGTTGTAACATCATTCTAGTGCTAAGTTTTGTCCATTGACCTCCAACCATTTAAACATGTGACATAAACTCTGATGGGTATCAGGCTTACCTCTGCCGCAATCTAGAGGTGACTTCTAGTGCTAACATTTCTGGCGTCGTTGTCGGGTACGAAATTGAAGATTTTCCCTGGGATTGAACGACAAATATTATTGATTCTAAGGGTGCATTAGAACCCAGTACATCGAAGATTGCAATTGTGCACCTGGTGACTCCACTGTTTCCACTTCACTGTTTCAGCTGTGGCTACTTTTAGCACACCTGAAAGCTGACCCAAAGGAGATTTCTCGAGAAGGTTTTCAGCAGCTGCTTTCTCAGCTTGAGAAGTTCTCTGAGGGAATGACAACGTTAGGATCTGCCCTTTGATGGTGAACAAAGACCAGACACATTCAAAGTTGCGCATTATACACCTGTAAACTCCATGATTAAAGGATCAATTGACAACTCCACTGGTTCAAAATGGAAAGGATCTTGGCTCGAAGCTTTGCTCCTTTTAATTTTTTAGTTGTTCCTGGTTTTCCTAATGTTGTCCCTATTGTGGATGAATGGGGTGATTATTTGCCCATATTTAGATAACGTAAAGAGGACCACCGTGCTCGACATCTCCATGAGTTTCATGAACTCATGCATCAATGGGAGATACATCATGAGGATGTTTTAATGAATATGTTCATGTTCTCATTGGACGGGGATGCCCGTGAATGGTATCGGTCCTTGCCCCCTACTAGCGTCTCCTCCCTGGAGCAGTTTCATGCAGTTTTCAATAGGCGTTGTCAAAAGTTCTATTCCTCTGAGTTAATTTGTCATAACTGTTGTGAGGAATGTGAAGGCCATGATCAAGATATGGCTATGTCTAATGAAGACTGTAAGGATGAGGACCATATGGAGGAAGAAGATGCCCTGGGCGACCTGATGGAACTGGTAAAATCTCTCTTTGCCCAACTAGAAAGGTTAGAATCTAGAGAAAGCGCAGAGGATTTCCCATCTCTTGAAGAGGATGTTCTTGACAGCCCTACCAATGATGATAGTATTGAAGATTTCATAGTTGTAGAGGCCCTTCCTTCTGCTCCTAAGATGCATGTTGTCCCTAGCTTCAATGATTATTCAGATGAAGAGCAGTAGAGCCCCGCATTACAATTTGCTTACCAGAGGAACACCCAACCTGTATATGACAACTACGAATCTGATTCTGAGCTGGATGTGCAGTATTTCCAAGAGCATGCATCCGATCAATGTCCTTTGTTCATTAAGCAAGATTATCTTGAGGAAATCAACCCTCCTGGACCTGTCGAAGACACTAAGCAGAAAGATGAAGAGAAGAGCTTTCCCACGGGTCATGTTTATGATGATTATGAATTTGACCCTTGGGAGAGTCAAGAAGAAGAACCAGAGGAGCAGTAGAAAGAACAATGTATTTCCTGTCTAGAGCCTGTAGGTGAGCAGTCTTCGCTTGAGACCAGTCATCCTGCATCATCTTTTCATCCACCTATGCCTACTAGTGATATTCAACCCAATATGAGCAGTTGTGGAGGAGAGCAGGATTTCTACTACAAATTTCACAGAATTTTCCACTGAGTCTATGAGCCTGTCAACGATTATATGGAGTGGAATTTCCTTCATATCTTGGAGCCGCCCTATTTTATCTCAACTTCATCCCTTGGAGAGAAGCTGAAATATGTAACCGTTTTGTTGTCACGGTTCCATCATCTTCTACCAATCATTGACAGATTGAAGGAGCTTCCGGTTAGGAAGTTACTTGAATGGATATGGTGGAAGTTTGCTTTCACCTAGAACCATGTAAAGATTTATTAGTTTAGGACTGTACTAAATAAGCTCAGTTGAGCATGTATGTTTATTTTGTTTTTACTTTTAGCCTGTATTTTCAGCAGTGTGTTTTGAGCTTGACTCCATATCCCAACAACTAAGGCACTGAAGCCGCAGAATGAGTTCTTAGAGCCTCGCAGGGAGGACTCTATCTCCCATGGAGCCTAATGTTAGCATTAATTCTTGTAAGGGGGTGTTTTTCTCTCTGGATTCGAGCCCTTGGTGTAAGTGCGAGGAAAAAGGGTTTAAAAACCCACCAAATGCAATTTATCCAAGGTCGCAGCCATGAGCGCAAAGCACAACACTCGAACAAACTCAGTTCAGACTCGAATCAAGCAAGTGGGCAGGTTTATTTTTCAACGGCAGAGATCCCATCAGGAAGTTCAAATCGATGGTTTGCGGGTGTTTAGAGTCCAAGAGTTACGCGGAGTATAGCGCCGGAGAATAACCCCGAAGAGAGCATGAGTCACCTGATCATGTGGGGACAGGTGGCATCAGATAAGAGAAGTCCCAATTTCGTGAATCAGGAGTTTCGAAGGGAGCTATCTTTCGAAACCCTGATTTCCCGAGGTCTAAAATGTCGAAGTCCCGATTTCCCGAGGTCCAAAATCTCGAAATCGTGATTTTGCGAATCAGAGGTTTGACAAGAAGCAGCGCCCCGATTCCCCGAAGCGTGAAATCTCAAAATTTCATAGGAGTTGAGCACAAGGTCACAGCTTGTGGTCACATGGAAGGCGGTGCTAGAAGGAAAGTTCCCATCGCAAGGAGCCTCAGCCATCAGATGCATAGCAGATCCAACCGTCAATTTGAGTCGGGCCATTTCGTAGTTTCGCGAATCGGGAAATCTGAAGTCAGGAGTGTGGGAACTCCTGATAAACGAAGTCCCAAAATGCCTTTGGAAACTGGGGCCCATGGTCATATCCCGTGGTCTTATGATGAGAAAGTCCAAGAAGAAAGGTTATCACTCAATGCGTAGGGCTGGTGACTTGAAGCCTTTGAGGAAGCATCTTGATCATCAATTTTAAAGTGGATCCAGTCGTTGATGCATACTGGTTGTTCTGCGATTTCGCGTACCGAGAGATTTGAAGTCAAGGGAAGTGAAAACTCTTGAACTGCGAAATCCTAAAATTTTATAGGGGATAGGCACGAGGTCACATCCCACGATCGCATGGGACAATGGAAAGAGTTGCGCAAAGGGCCAAAACACTAGCGTTAACCGCAGAAAGAAGGCTACCATATTTTCAGGTGCCAAGGCGACTCAGCCTTGTTCTGATCCTAATGAAGTAGTCACTGAAGGCGGGGTGAGGTGGTTGAAACCTCATCTCGCCCCATAAATGAAAGGCTTGGAGGACCTAGTTGTGGAGGCAGACTGTCAGTCCAAATTTTCCACGAGGACGGATTTCCCTTTAAAGCCCATGTTGAGTTAAGCTCGCGTCTGACAAAGAAAAGCACGCATAGTTTGACTGAGAAGACGTTGCGCCATGGAAACTCGAGCATGCCTCTGTTTTTTATTACGAAATTTCTGAGTATATGTATGGAGTTCTATCATTTTGTAACGGGGGGGGGGATCGATGGTTGAGCAGAGCTCCCATTTTTGTAATATGTTTTAACACTAGAGCTGTGTCTAGTTATGTAATCGATTTGAGACTTTCAATTAATAGAAGTCAAATTCCTTTCACATCTCTGTAAATCATGTGTCAAAATACTCGGAATTGGAGGATCCAGTCGAGGATTGTTATGTTGTTATGATGGAGGTTTGATCATAGCAATATTGTGGTCAGTTTTACTCAGTTTCTTGTGTTGTCTTGTTCCCTCTCGCACTAAATAGTTTGGAATTGGAAGATCTAGTCGAGTTGTTGTAGTTGCACGTTGATGGAGGTTTGATCATCGCATTGTTGGAGCTGTGCCATTTGGGCACATTTCAGTTTCTAAAACTTGGGGCTCGAAAGCATCATCGAGCCTGAGTTTATCTTCTTTCAAGCTGCTGGAAGGTCGGATGCCCATAATAGTCATGTTCTCGTTTTCTCACCAAGTCTTCCCTCTGCTTGCTTTTAAACTCAATCCACTGACCGAAGTTAATATGGCCCTCACTTCCCTATGCATTTCTTGTCTGGTTTTGTGTTTAACATCATTCTAGTGTTGAGTTTTGTCCATTGACCTCCAACCATTTAAACCTGTGACATAAACTTTGATGGGTATCAAGCTTGCCTCTGTCGCAATCCAGAGGTGACTTCTGGTGCTAACAGGTAACATTTGTTCATTTGTTTTCATGTATATGTATTTTTCTACAAAGTCTTATGACTAACACTACTATTACTAAAACAACTTGGGTGTGGATTTAATGCAACTTTGTGTCATCTGAGGTTTCATATTGCATGTTTCTTAGTTGTTGTAGATAGCACATCATTTTTGAAAACATCTTGTTTATAGGGAGTTGAACTGATTGTGGCACTCTCGGCTATTTGACTATAAATGGAACCATGTGATTAATAAAATCCATTTTCGAGCATACATGCATCTTTGTCCATGTATTATTATTCTGCTATGATTTCTTTCTTTCCTTCTTCAAAAGCATGCTTTTTTTCATAGTTGATGACAATCATTGTATATTATTGTACATAAGCTCTTACTCAGATTCGATTGTACATACTTAAATTTTTGTAGTGATTCTTTCTTTTGCATTTAGTTTCAGCATATGTTAACTACCTGATCCTTGGGATTATGATATATTGTAAATATTAATTTAGGAGAAATATGAAGAGTCATATGTGAATAGGAAGAGTCATTCATACGTCTTGGAAGATGAAACCAAAGCTCACTTCTCATTGTATTAATTTATGGCTAACTCTAATAAAATGAAATCATCCATGTGAAGTGTTACTCATCCCTAACTGAAAGTGGTATCATAACAAGGTTGTTTTTAACAACTCCATGATCTCTGGAGCTGCATTCTTTCTCCTGGTGAATTGGTGATGTTGAAATCCCTAGTACCTCTAGTGCCAATCTTCGCCTTTGAAGCTTACGCACACAGTTGGCAGAAGCATCCACCCGTTGTCATTTTGAGACCATGATGCACTAGCCACTGCAAGGTCGAGGGATTGGCGTTCCCCTTTTCCCCTCTATATTCAAGGAGGTCAAAGATGAGTGGAAAGAATCTGTGCAGAAGGACTATGATGCTCTCATAAAAAATAGAACAGGGAATTTGGTGGATCCTCCATTTGAAACCAAACCAATTGGCTGCAGGTGGGTCTACAAGAGCAAGTACAAATCAGATGGCCCATTTGACAAGCATAAAGAAAATCTTGTGGAAAAAGGATATGCACAGAAAGAAGACATACACTATTAATCATATGAGAAGGTAAATTATGTCATGAAGAAGACTTAGCTACTTGAAAATCCAAATTTGGATATGTAACGAAACTTGGGCATCCATTTTAGTAAAATTGGTCAAAATTGGTGAAAAAGGTGAAAGTGTAAACAAACCTTTGGCCATGGTTGTAGATTCTTGTGAGAGTGGCGAAGTGCAAGTTCATACCTTGCTATGAGATGCAACGAGATCAAGGGATTTTTAAATCCTCTATATTTACAATAAAGAATGCAAAATTATGGTTGTGAATTTCTACTATTTGAATTTTAGTTGTAGTTGTTGTGTCAACATTTGTTTTTGTTGTGTGACTTTGAATTACATACCATAGGATTTACATCAAGTGGATTAGAGAAAGTATAATCTTGAGGGATTGGGAAAATTTCAACAGAAAGGAGGAGAGCTAGTAAGAATTGTTACCATGAGAAGAGAGGGAATTCTATGAGACAACAATTAAATTTGAAGATGAGAAGTGTAGATGACTCTATCAAGGGTGTGATATTGGGTAGAGTTATCTCTATCACAGGTGTGATGTTGGGTAGAGCTATCTAAATGAGAGTGTGAAGCCTCCACTTGTAGGATTGGGTAGAAATTTTAAGAGGATATACAATTCCAATATTAAAGAATGAGAATTGCAATAGTTTCTAGAGGTGGATGAGTTGCAACAAGTGGTAAAAGGGATTATGACAATTATATTGAAAGAAAACTAGGTGAAGAAGATAGAAAAGTTGAGTGAAAGTGTGAGGAATTATTTACACTGGAAGCTGGTAGAGGTGTGGATTACAAAGAGGAAGAAGAAAGATGCAACGTAGAGAAGAAGGAAGGATGAATGATATGTACATAGTGTGGCCAAGCAGGACGAAGAAAAGAAAGAAAAGGCAAAGATATTCAATGGTTGTTGTTTTATCAATGACCTCGGGAGCAAGATGCTTGCATTTTCCAACTAGGGGAGTTTGATGCAGGAGCATCTTTGGTTGAGACAACTATCCTTCACAAACCTTGATTTCTTCAGTTAAATAAGTTCATTTTGTATATACTTCTTTCATGATTCCTGTGTAAATTAGAAAGGACCATGGCATCTATGATACATCATTTATATATTTCAAAAAACACCCAACATGCAAAATAAGACATCTATATACAACATTTATATGCCCTATAACTTACACAGCATGAAAAATAAGACATCTATACACATATTTATATGCCTCAAAACTCACCCAACATGCAAAATTTTATTTTGGTGTCCATTTTTCCAAAATTACCAAAAGTGTCAAAAACTGAAAACTGTCATTGTTGGGAGCTTATAACTTCAACTTGAGAAGAGATTGATATTGTATGAGGATTTTGAATTTAAGTATATCTATTATACTCTAATGCCACACCCTTGGTTTCCTTAAGAAATCATTTTGACTTGACTTGCTTGCATTAAAAAAGGCCATATTAGGATAATTGGCAATTCTTCGACAAATGAGCATATTTTTCATGTTTTTCCACAACTATAATTTTTTTTAATTGAATGTGAAATCTAATCATATGAGAAGGTCAATTATGTCACGAGGAATATTCATCAACTTGAAATTCAAAATCTGGACTTGTAACGAAGCTTGGGCGTTCATTTTAGTAAAACCAATTAAAATTGGTGAAAAGAAATAAAGCGTTGATTTTGTTGATTGATTGTGTGCAACTAAAGGATATTTTAGAGATTCTAAGACATGAATTTTGTAGGCAGTGTTTTTTACTTCAACCATACACACTTGGACTCCATGTAGTTGATGCAAGTCGGATATGAACCCACCAAATCCTTCTTGAACTTGGACTAGATCCAAATATGTTGCTTCTTAACCCACAATTAAGCGACCTGATTTATCTTAGGGTTCTCTAAACCCTTAACAGGGTGTCTAGGATCGAATGTTCTTTATTCATTTGATTTGATCACTAATAGGATCGAATTCTACCTTATGTCACAATTCCATTCGCTTCATCTGTTGGCCCTTTTTCCCATAGGACCATTCCCCTTTGGTCTAACTATCCTTGTATATGACCATGAGTGTGATCGTGATCAATTCCCTGTGTAGCATGGCCCTATTTCCTTAGCGCCTTTACCAACATGACCAACAACATAACCATAGGCTCTATCTTACCTACCTTTTAATTAAAACCCGATCACCTTTGCTTGCATGATTAAACATATATCGTCGATCTTGATCCAAGATCAAATATCGGTTCTGTTTTCTAACCCTCGAGCACCTTACACACCAAATCTAACATTCTTCCCAGATCAATGATCCAGGTGCATTGCGGAGCCACAAGTTGCTCGCTGGTTAATTCTGTCTCTGGCCCCCACAATGGTTGTTAAACCTCAGATTAGTGACAACCATTGATCTGTCGATTCTATAGATCAATGGTCTAGGAGGATTGGAGAGGTTAACCCTGCACAAATGTTAGTTCTACTCCCAATCTCCGCAATTGCTCCCCACCATAGATCTTCCTTATGTTGATCTGACGGTCAGGACTTAATCTGATAGATAAATTAAACTAAGTTAAAATAAAATAATGCATGGGATACAATTAAATAATGTTTAATTAACCTTAAGGAGGATTAAATAAATAAGATATTAAAGAGTAGGATCTTAATGTAATATAAAATAATTAAATTAATAAGTTTATAAGGAATGGACAGGTGTCAGCATATGGTTGGGTGAGTCTTTATACTCTACGATGAATTCAGCATGATGTAGAGGCCACGTGTCAGCTGACGTGGCAAAGAAGTGACATGTACTCTGTGGTGGTAGGGCCACAATGAAAGGTACATGGTGGCAATAGTGGTAGAGGTAGTGGGTGAGTGGATGCCAAGTGACAAGTGAGTTTGCGTCACGATGGTGATCATTTGTTGGTCTGGCAAAGCCGTGAGTCCATGATAGACATCATTCTTGTGTTCATTGCAAGGGGGTGTCTTGTGTGGTTATGTTAACCACAAGCCTGGGGGCCACAATTCCTCGATGTGTACCACACCAACCAGGCCCAAACCCTAGTTAGGTTTTGTGTCCCCTCTACCCCTCATTAAACATTGGACACGTGGAGGGGTCATGATGGAAAGAGGGTCATTGATCTAATGCATGATCGATCTTAGTTGTTGATCTCAAAGCTTTGACTTTCCAAAGGAAGGGGAACGACGGATTAATGTGATACGATTCATTGTCACACTGATATGTACATCAACAGCCACCTTGCGCTCGAAGGTGATGTATAGGACACGTATGTACCACAACAAATTGGTATAGTGGTGTGGATGCCACGTGACAATGTGCAAACTTTGATCGAAGAAGGCCTAAAAGTTTGGAAGGCCATAACTATTAATCTGGAGTTCGGAATTGGGCATAATTATAATCGTTGGAGAGCCCTTGACAAGAATAAGACAATGATACCCTCGAGAAGAGACTTAGAGATGGTTAAGGAAAAGTTAATTTTTAATACCCCATCCCTTTGAAAAGTACTTAGGGGGTTGGGTGTCTTACATCTTGACTCCGGATCTAATTCTTTCTGGTGTTGTTACACATTAAATTTACACACCTAGGTACCTCACCCTAAGTGTTGTAAGTGTCATATAAGTGTCTCATACACCTTGACACCATGGAATAACCTATGTCACAATCCCTAGTCAATGTGGAGGAGGGATATATTACATGAAGGCCAAAATACCAAGTGCACATGAATTATTATTAATATTCATGAAAAATAAATTAATTAAGTGTGAGAATCAAGTGCACATGAATTATTATTAATATTCATGAAAAAGAAATTAATTAAGTGTGAGAATCCACCTCACATTTGGTTTCCTATTTTTTAGAGAAGGTGGAGGATCTCGTGGATGATTGAAATATTTCCTCCTTAAAATCCTTGAGAGATATTTCCTCCCTAAAATCCTTAAAAAAAAATTCTCCCTAAATATCTTAAAGATCCCTTTTTTAGTGGATCTGATGAGAGATCATCTCCGTGGTAGTTAAGCCTCCAAATCCTATATAATGAGGGCTATCCATAGAGAAGAAGGAGATAGAGGAGTTTAGAGATACCAAACTTATGATCTCATAAGGAAAGAAGGTAATTAGAGGTATCAAACTTATGGTCTTGGCAGATTTGTGCAAGGGTTGGACGAGGAGGACTTGGAGAGGTTGTTGCGACTTCATCAATGGTTTGTAAGTATCTCTTTTGAGTTCTCATTAATACATGTGCTTGGCATGTTTCCTTCAAGATTGTGTACATTTGCATGAGCTTGTAAATTTGGATGAATCTGGCTTTAAACTAATTGTGGTAGAATAGGAAGTATGTTTTGTCTTCGTGGTTTATTAGATTGCAGGACTTGTTGAAAGGCTTGGGGATCAAGGCTCAACTTGGACTGACCGAGGACAACCGTCGTAAAAAGGTACTCACACTTTCTTCCTCTTCTCTATTGAATAGCTTAGCTATGTTTAAAGGAAAGTCAGTGTTCAAATTTATCACTTTTCTGTCTTGGTCATAGGGGTCTAAGATCCAAGAGGGAATTCACTTGTCCACATGGGAATTCGCCTGTTGGATCCAAGCGTTAATTTCTGTTATAGGAAAATTCCCCTGCAGACAGGTGAATTCCCTCTTGGATCTTAGACCCCTATGACCATGACAAAAAAGTGTTAACGTTGAACATTGACTTTCCTTTAAACATGGTTAAGCTAATCAATAGAGAAGAAAAAGAAAGTATGAGTACCTTTTTATGAAGTTTTTCCTCGCTCATTCCAAGTGGGGCTTGATCTCCAAGTCCTTTAACGAGTCCTGCAATCCCATAAACAACAAAGACAAAGTATACTTCCTATTCTACCATGATTAGTTCAAAGCTAGATTTATCCAAAAGAGATAAGTTCATGCAAATGTACACAATCTTGAAGGAAACAGGCCAAGCACATGTATTAATGAGAAAAAAATAAGGTGCTTACAAAGTGTAGATGCAGATGTAGCAGCCTCACCAAGCTCTCCTTGTCCAAACCCTTGCTCGAATGATCCACAATCAAAATGAAAATACTTTTCACTAATTATTCTTCTTTCTCCACTTCTCATGACATCATAAGTTTGATATATCTAAACTCCTCTATCTCCTTCTCCTCCATGGAGAGCCCTCATTATATAGGATTGGGAGGCTTAACCACCATGGAGAGGATCTCTCATCAAATCCACTAAAAAGGGGATCTCTAAGATATTTAGGGAGAAAATATTTCTTAAGGATTTTAGGGAGGAAATATCTCTCAGGATTTTAAGGAGGAAATATTTCAACCATCCATGAGATCCTCCACCTTCCCTAAAAAATAGGAAACCAAATGTGAGGTGGATTCTCACACTTAATTAATTTATTTTTCATGAATATTAATAATAATTCATGTGCACTTTATTCTCACACTTAATTAATTTATTTTTCATGAATATTAATAATAATTCATATGCACGTGGTATTTTGGCCTTCATGTAATATATCCCTCCTCCACATTGACTAGGTATTGTGACATAGGTTATTCCATGGTGTCAACGTGTATGAGACACTTATATGATACTTACGACACTTAGGGCGAGGTACCTAGGTGTGAAAATTTCATGTGTAACAGAATGCCCCCTAAAGTGTGAGGTCAGACCCTGTACTTTCTAAGCCTTAAGTACAGACTCTGGAACAACATCTTTCTGGCATCGTTGTCGGGGACGAAGTTACGAAACCTTTTCCCTGGGAAGAACGACATTTTTGCAAATTTCTCCCTTTAATAGTGAACAAAGAGTGAACACCTTCTAAAGGTTTTTATTATCTTTCACTTGGCAACTCCACGTTTAAATAAGCTAGCATCCGGTCGAAGGAACACCAGACAAAACCTAGAGGGTAAACAGACCACGCTCATTTCCGATCCCGAAAAAATACTGAAAACTAGAGGTTCCCTTAAGCCAACCATTGTAGTCTATCAGCTTAAGCACCCACAACCCAAGGCTAAAATTTCCTTTCGAAGCAATGGTATGGACTCGGAGAACCTGGTAGAAGCTGCAAACAACCATCAGACAAATGTTATGACATGTTTCAAACCCAAGGCAGGCATACCTATGCTTGAGTGATAAAATACTTTCAAGGTATGTCCACCATAAAATACACTGTGGATCCATAATCATATTGACTGAAAGGTATAGCCACCAAAGATACAACGTGGATCTATACTTCCATGACATGAACTAATCATAGCCACGAGAATTACACAGTGGATCTACGAGATGAAAAAACATAGCCACGGACCAATACAAAGTGGATCTATGTGACACTATATATATCAATGTACTCAAATGATCTCCTTTCACAACCTGGGTAAAGTAGATATCAGAGTAAATACTCAACCCAGGGTCTTCTTACCGATCCCGACGTAGCACGAATCTAACCATGTGAATAGATGTTTCGATGTCGAACATGGTAGAAACCACTTGATTACCGGTCATTGAGGCAAACTTTTAACAAGTGCGGGGGAAATCACCAATAATGTCAATGACTCTGTAAGGTTTTGCTCCACATAGCCTTATAAAACCAGAAAAAAAAAAAAAAAAATATTTTAAGGAAATGCTATCCTAACATTTCATAACATCATAACCAGCATATATCCATTCAGTTTAATTAAAATTTGCGAACAGATTCTAATTCCCTTACGAACAACAACATAACACTGCAACAAATACATAAAATAAATTACCTCTTCCTGATGCTAACCCCGATCTCTATTGGTCCAATGTTGAAGTTGAAACTGTGCCAAACACTGCCCAAAACCGAGTTTTCCTCCCTGCCAGCTAGGAGCAGCCTATCCGGCTCCCTAGCTCCTGGGTATCCTAAGGATATCTTGGCCCCCGTGCCCAAAACCCCAGCAACCCGGTGCCCCCTGCTTCTGATTCACCAAAAACCACCAAAATCAAACTCCTCCCACTAGAAAAATATCCCACGGATCAAAATCACAAACCAATCTATGCCCCATAATTATTCCCCCAAAATAATGAATCTCCCTCATAAGACTCCTCCCCGTCATATCCCCCTTCACCGACTCTTCTCCCCCTTCACTAATTTTCTTATATGCCCCTTTATTATCTTATCCCCTTCATTAATATCTTATCCCTATATTTAATGTTTCTCCCTGCCCCCCGTATACGTAAGTCTTTAATAAATTATTAACCCCTTTAATTCTTTACTCAAATAATTAATGAGTCAATTAATAATTAATTAATCATTGACAGATATGAACAAGTAATTAATATTAATTAATTAGTTAATATTATTAAGAAATAATTATTGTTTAACTAACATATTAGGACAGTCAGATTATCAAATTAATTATAATTAATAATTCCTATACATCTATTTGAGCAGGGTCGTTACATACACCCACCCTTCAGGAAACTTCGTCTTGAAGTTAAGGTATCTCATGGTATAAAGGAAAAGAAACATGGTTCACACATTCATAACAATTAACCGACATTATTAGTAAGTAAGTCAAGAAAACTCATACATACTAGTGTACATGTACAAGAAATGCATGTGTAGCTAGTACATACAAGTCTCGTGCATGTACTAATAATCAATAAATATCACCCTTTAGTAATTTATGTATGCATCCAATCCAATCAACAAGACTAGTATTTTATAACAGACAATAAACCAATCAAATGTTTGAGGAATCATTTAATTACAATTATTTGGTTCAACAATTTTATTTAGACAACTATGGTTTAGTTACATAATTATGAATATTGATATATACACACTTTCTTTTTATAAGGGAAAACATTTAAATTTCACCATCAGATAAATATCCATACTTTGTCAACTATTTCTACTCATCCTTCCTCCCTAACCTACTTCCATCTCCATTCCTATCCTTCCTCTGCTGGACTATCTTGGAGCGTCAACTATATTGACCTAACTCCAAATAGAACCCGTAAGCAGAAGTGTCACTATCTCGACCA
>ML814521.1:9688-33160 GCA_009831015.1 Picea engelmannii | reverse complement strand
GAGTCCTCTATCATGGCCCCACGAAAAGCGTCAAAGGCGATTGATGAGAGTTCAGGGCAAGGCTCAGATATTGTTTCTGATACTTCACCCCGAAGTATTGATTCTGTTAGAACCTGGTCATACGTCTCTGAGGTTCTTCAATCTGAATTGGTGAACTATTCAGATGATTCCAGTGATAATGAGAAGGACGACTTGGCCACCAAATACAAAATCGTCGTTCAAGTAGAGATGCATAAGATAGCGGCCAGGCCACGACTCCTTCCCTATTATGATATAATCTGATGGGCGCTAGATCATGTGGATATCTCAACTAGAACTATTATCAGCGAGCAGAAGGTGGCCATTGGGACCTTTAGACCAGAACATTTGCAAGCGATGTACCAATTGTCACCCACACCAAACTTCTCACACAATGCTGAGTTTCTAGAAGGTTTTAAGCGGAAGGAATGCGAGCAATATGACAGAAACTTGTCTGATCTGATCAAGGATTGGGTCTCGCACCCTGCAAAGTTCAGGGCAAACGATAATGGAGTTTATTCAATCTCTTCCTTGGAACCGCAATTCAAATACATAGCAATGATGACCTGTAGGTTGTATGGGAAAGAGGACACCACACATGTTTTTCTCCGGTGGGTGCCTCTGATTCATACAGTCGTTGAAGGTTGTTCTTTCGACTAGGCCAAATTGTTGTCAGACAGATTAACCAGTCAGATTACTGAATATCGGATGCAGAGGGCGAATGGGAAGGCGCTTCATTTTATATGTCTGCCTACATCATGGATGTTGTTTGTTTCATGACGCCTTTCCCTCTAATGAGTTGGAGCTGGACTCCATCTGAGGCTGAGCCTATCCATGTCTACCACTCAAAACTTTGGGAAGATAAGGCCACATAATTCATATACGAAATTTTCAATTGGGTAATGGTACCAATGCATGTCTCCATCTTCGGCAACCCACCACCCAGGATTTCAGATAGCATCGCCACCAACTTGAGCAACGTGGTCGACTAGTACGTAGAGGCAGAATTTTCATACATCAGGGTTTTTGGCACCTCTATTCCCCCATGTGCTCTACCATTATTCAAACCAGATAGGTTGGTTTGTCGCAAAATCGCTAGGCAAACTATGATTGGTGGCATAAGCAAGGAGCTTAAAGTATTTTCAAAGAAGGTTTGGTCAATCTTCCCCATTTATTTGAATACATATTCTTTATTAGATTTCGGACATGCAAAAGTCGGGGCATCGGCTTTGGAGGATATTAAATTGGTCCACATTGAGTTCAAGAAGCACGACCCACACAGGATCGTGGGTAATCACATGGCGAGTTATGGCCTTAAAAGGTATGAACATGAGCATTCACCTCATGACGACATCTTCCGAGGGGCGAGATCCTATGCCGAGGTCCTAAATCGAATTCAAACCATGTTGCCTGAGGAGATGGTTGATTTCTTCAAATTTCAGGAACACCGGCAGAGCTGCCTTCCCCCAGTCTTATAGGGTAATAACCCGTCGTCTGCAGATGTATAGCAAACAGAAGCCAAGGGCTCCAAAGATTCAGGATTTGACCAAGAGGAACACCGGGAAAAGAAGAAGCAAACCGGGTGCCCGAAACAGGAAGCCGAGATTCCCAACCCTCCAAGCAAGCCAACCTCAGTTGTTACCCCAGGGAAATCATCCAAGCAGATTGGCAGACCCATCGTTTCTGTTACTCCCCTACAGTCCACAAAGGGGATCCTAGACGCAGGATGGATTTTCGGCGAAGAACTAATGACCATAACTGTGGAAGAGTATCCTCCGAATGAATTTTTCTTCGATAAGAAGAGAAAGTTCGTTGTGAAACAAGAACTTTATCAAGAAGCAGGCATGTTAGCCAAGAAATTTAAAATCCTAGCTGATGGGAGAGCCATGAAAAAAGAGGAATTTGCAACTCAGATAGCAGGGATGTTGGGGGCTTTTGCTACAGCCAACCAATATTCTGTCGGGTCCCTAAAAGAACAGTTGAAGTGGAAAAACCACTTGATCAAAACTTTGGAAGCTAAGTTGGCTACATCAGAAGCAGCCGCCAGATATCAGGCAAACATAGGTATAGAGTTGGCTAGGGCAACCGATCAAAAGGAAATCGAGCAGCTCAAATCTGATCTCAAACAGACACAACAAATGGCTCAGACCATCCAATCACAAATAAGTCAGCAAGGAGAATTGATAGGGAAGTTACAGGCCAAATTAAATTTCATCGAAAGCCAGTGATAGATATTGGGATATTCCAATCCCAATCCATAGAAATCCAAAAAAGAGTGTTGGCAGCTCAGCAAGATTCACTTGCTAAAGTGGAAACTATTCAAAACCACTGCCAACTCATTGACCAAGTACTGGAAAACATTTCCTTCAGAGAAAAATAAGTTGGGGTGTTTCGGGTCGCTTTCCAAGAGGTTGTTATAGCCACAACAAAAAAAGAAATGGGCAGTAGTTCCAGGCTTTCCATCCCAGAGCAGACCCGAGGTAACATCTTGTTGAAGGCATGGGAGTGTAACATATCGGAAGGCAGACAACGAGCTAACGAGGTAAGAAACTCTTGTGAAGAAACTTTTGGCTTCATAGATGGGAGTTTGTTAGGTCTCAATAGTGAAAGCAGCATTGAGACACTGGGCCAGATCAATATAGTCAAGCACCTGCTTAATATCAAGGAGGATGAGGAAAGACAGTTGGCTGAAATATCACAGATAACCCAGATGGATATAGTCCAAGTAGATAACTGGATAATAAAACCAAGTGTACATTTATGTTCTATCATCGCCGAAGACCGACAAGTAGAAGGGAAGTTGCCACAATTAGTGAAATATTGTTACACTTTTGAGGCAAATAATCAAGCAGAACCTTCCAAGTTGATAGCCCAGTTGGTGGTGAGGTGCGTCACTTGCATCGAGCATGTGAAGGGGCAGGTTTCTGGTATCAAATAATGACAAGTGTCTGCATATTCTATTTTTAGAACTCGAAGAGCAAAGAAAGGAAGGTGCTCCATTTGCCCGAAAGAAGGACAGAGACAAAGAATCGAAACGTTTAATCTCCTTTTTTGTAACCGTAAACCTCTAGAACGATTGATATTCTAGCGTATAGAAATTTGTATAAATATGCACTTTGAAGAAAGAAAAATAGCTGGACCTTTTTTGGTCGATTGTAACAGAGACTTTCTCCTTTCGAAAATTAATACAAAGCGATCCGAAGATTCCTGATTCTGTCAAGACAGTGTTATGAGTTTGTTTCCTCTGTTATTTCATATTCAATTTCATTTCGAATATATATGTCTAATGAATGTTTCACTGCAATTTAGTAAAACCTCTATTGTAGTGATCAATTTTTAGTCATCTATATCGTTTACAGTTTTTCCTCTGTATCGGCTATCAGTAGGTACAAGACCTCTGAACTCTTTAGATCCTCATATTTTATGCTTCGTCAGATTTTTCTCATCTTTTTCTCCTTTTGTTTACAGGGCGAGATTCTCCCTTGATAGGAGCCTCGCATTATAGACAACTTAATGTTTTTATCACATTTCACACACAATTTATTTAAAAGATAACTTAGTTACAGAAAAAGGCCTTTAGTTTGCATTCTATTTTTTATATTAGATTTAAAAGTTCTCTCTTATACGACCAAATTTTGAGGCAGCATCCTAAACTTTGAACTCTCCTTTAATTTTTTTGTTTCTCTATGTCTGTCCCCATTGCAAGACAGCCTAATATTGAACCCGGCTTGTCGGACCAAACCAATATAACTTTTAAACTTTTCGATATCATACTTAAAACAACCATCACCCGGGTAGAACTCGAATGTTCTTGGGCCGCAATTGAACGGGATATAAGCATCCAGGAACAGTTGGAAGCGAGACAACGACAACCTGGAAATCAGCCTTAGCTCCCTTCCCCGAAGGTTGATTCTTCCCCTTTTTATCTTTCACACCACTTTCGGATGCCTAGACCTTGTACTTTCTAAGCCTTAAGTACAGACTCTGGAACAACATCTTTCTGGCACTGTTGTTGGGGACGAAGTTACGAAACCTTTTCCCTAGGAAGAATGACATTTTTGCAAGTTTCGCCCTTTGATAGTGAACAAAGAGTGAACACCTTATAAAGGATTTTATTATCTTTCACTTGGTGACTCCACGTTTAAATAAGTTGGCATCCAGTCGAAGGAACACCAGACAAAACCCGGAGGGTAAACAGACCACGCCCGTTTTCGATCCCGAAAAAATATTGAAAACTAGAGGTTCCCTTAAGCCAACCACTGCAGTCTATCAACTTAAGCACCCACAACCCAAGGCTAAAATTTCCTTTGAACCTTCAACTTTGCACAATCCCTTTCCTGAAACCATCAACCCAACTTTAACTCTCTCTAAGGTTAAAAGTGAAATCCATCTGACAACCTCAGGCGTACACAAAGGTAAAAACCCCGCAGTGAATTTATCAGAGATCGATATCCCGCCAACTCTTCAGTTAGATTTCATGACCTCACCAAGTCTCAAAGAGTATACCATATACTCAGATTCCACACTCGCGGGTTCCCCTGATTACATCTCTTGCAAATCTGAGGAGCCAAGTCCTCGCATCTCTTTTCACCCATCTTTGGTTTTCTCGTCTCTCAAAGAAGCTAGAAATTCGCTTTTAGTTTTCCAGAACCCTCTATATAACACACCTTTTTCCTATCCAGTAGTATCGATGGTGGTCGTCGAAGGAGGAGGTGGAGGGGTTTTAGGAGGGGGAGGTGGAGTGGCTCCAAGAGAAGGAGTGGGGGGCCAAGGGCCTCCCCCGCCTCCCAGAGTTTTCTCTAAAGTAGCTGCGAGATATGTGCCTTTGGTCCTGCCCGTCCCTCTCCACGACTTTCCTGAAAACTACATTAAAAACTTACCTAAATTTACAGGGGAAGGGGACTTGACCGCAGACGAACATATAAACTTATTTGATCAGTTCGTCAATATCCTAGGTCTCGAACACGAAGATGTATATTTGAGGTTGTTTGTTCAGACTTTCAAAGGACAAGTACGAACTTGGTTTCGAAGTCTACCCGCAGGATCGATATTATCCTATGATGCCCTAGAAGACTCCTTTCTTAAACAATGGGGTGAAAGGAAAGACCATTTGTATTATTTGACAGAGTTCGGCTCTTTAAAGAAAAAGACTTCGGAAACTGTTATGGAATTCATTCAAAGATTTAACAAGTTATATAATAAGATCTCGGTCGAAGTTAAACCATCCCAACCTACAGCCAAGGTAACCTTTGCGGGAGCCTTCGAACCCGATTTCGCACTTCTTTTGAGAGAAAGGAGGGGGGCTACCCTAACCTGAATGCAGGATGATGCCGTGGAAATTGAATCCAACATGATGGCTTCTAGCAAATTGAAAACAAAAGTAGAAATGGGGAACTGAGAAACCAAACGTTTTAGGGAACAAGCGAGACCCTCAGGGTCTAATAGATCCTCAGATGACAAAATGGATGATATGGCTAGTATAATTAAAGAGTTATCAAATAAGATTTCCATAATGGAGCTAGATCAATCCAAGGCCGATCCTTTCGTTAAAAGGGAATTCAGAAGAAACCCTAATCCTCAAAATCAACAAAGACAGATCAAAAATGAAGATCAGAAAATTCAAACTCCTTTAAAAAATGAAAATTTTATAGGAGGAAACGACCTGCAAGATTTCAAAGATTTGGATGAAGATGTGACAAATTTGGGTGACGAATGCACACAGCCTTACTTAACTAAAGAAGATTACGAGAAGTCATTGAACACTCAACAACCGTCAAATAAAGATGAAGACATAAACAACACCGATGTTTCTGTCTATCAAGAAATAACTGATTCTATAATGGTTGAGGTCCAACCTAGGTATAACCTGAGGTCTAAAAACAAACCTGTGTTGACTCTTCAACCCAAGAAAATTCTCCCTAGAGGTGAAGTATATGATCCCGCCCCAAAAGAGACTGAGACATATAATAGCAAAATGAAAGGGGCAGAGTCGCTATATCCCAAAGTAAAGGAGGTTGAGACCCAAACAAAGGAAACCAAGACAGTTGAAACACATACACTGGTAGATAAACTCATGGGTGATAAATCAGCACAAACAAATAAATTAGAAAAGAAGGATTCTGAGGTTTCAACCAAAGAAACGGACAAAGGAAGTGGAGGGTTCAGCCTCGAAAACGAGATAAATAAGATAAAAATACCAATCCCTCTGGTGGAATTAGCAAAGAATCTTGTATATCGAAAGAAGATGACCAAAGTGATAGGTTTTTCGGATCTAGAAAGTCACTCTGACGTGATAAACTTGGAATATGATAAGACCAATATCACTTTTGGTCCACATTTCGAGGGTGTCAGAGACACCGTCGCTCCTTTCTATATCACCCTGAATGTGCATGATCGACTGCTGCATAACTGCATGCTAGACTCTGGGGCCTCACATAATGTGATGCCCAAAACTATTATGGATAGACTAGGCCTCGAGATCACCAGGCCTTATGGAGATCTCTACTCTTTCGATTCAAGAAGAGTTAAGTGCATGGGTATGACAAAAGATTTAGTAGTCACTCTTGCACAGGTCTCGGTGAAAAGCGTCTTGATGGATGTAGTTATTGCCGATATACCCCCGAAGTATGGCTTGTTGCTATCTAGGTTGTGGGGAGCCAAACTTGGTGGGTCTCTTCAACTAGACATGACCTACGCCACGATTCATGTGTTTGGTGGACAACTTACTCGGCTATACAGGGAAACGAGGCTAGCCTACACAGTGAGCGACCCTCAGAATCCTAACAATTATCCTGTTTATATTGTCGATCAAGATCTAGGAAATTGTATTTTGTCTTTTGATGATGATGTAAATAGTTGTGCAGAAGAGAATTACTTAGATAAAAATGAATCAGGAAAGGTATACGAAAATATGCATAGCATTGGGATTTGGAAAATGTATTTTGACGGTGCCCTGTCATGTGAAGGAGCAGGTGCAGGAGTACTTTTTGTGGCACCTGAAAACAAATTTGTTATCCCTTTCTCTTACATGCTTCAGTGGGATATAGAATACACCAATAACGTATGTGAGTATGAAGCCTTAGTCTTAGGGTTGGAAGCTACCAAGAAGTTGAACATAAAGAACCTGGAAGTTTACAGAGACGCAGAGTTGATAGTGAAACAGATAAATTGGCAATACCACGCCAAACACCCAAGATTGAGATCTTACAGAAATTGCGCCTAGGATCTTATGGAAAATTTCTTTTCATCGGTAAAGGTTCATTTCATCCCACGGGCTGAAAACCAGCAAGCCAATTCACTGGCCAAAGCAGCTTCAACGTTCGTACCCCCCACCGCTTTCAAATTAAAGTACCACATAGAGGTAAGGCACAGACCATCCATACCAAAAAACATACAACACTGGCAAGTTTTCGAGGATGACGAACAGATCAGAAAGTTCCTGGAAATGGTGGGTGATTTCTCTGAAACCCACATTGACCAGGAGGACCAAAATGATCATACCTGGATTATGCAAGAGGTAGAGGAGCCTTAGGAGTTCCGAGAAAAAATTGCTAACCATTGCATGTTGGTTTTAAAGAACAATCAGATTTCGAAAGGACTAATCCCCCTGGAGAGACTATTCGATCAGAATGATATGCCCTTAAAATCCACTTTGCAACCCCAACCAGAAGAGGTTGAAGACTGCGACGTAGGGACCAAAGAGGAGCCTAGGATGGTAAAAATATCAAAGTATCTTCCTCCTGAGGTAAAAAGAAAGTATAAAGACTTACTCAGGCGGTATAAAGACATTTTCACTTGGTCTTACGAATAATTGAGAACCTATGACACCACTGTGATCAAACACAAAATACTCCTGAAGCCTAGTGTCAAACCCTTTAGACAAAAACTTAGACAAATCAACCCTATTTTATTGCCCGTGGTCGAAAGGGAAGTTAAAAAGCTCTTGGATGAAAAAATAATCGTACCATTGAGATACTCTGATTGGGTAGCAAACCTGGTCCCGGTCAGAAAGAAGAGTGGGGAGATTACACTGTGTGTTGATTTTAGAAATCTAAATAAGTCCTCCCTCAAAGAAAACTACCCTCTACCCAAAATGGATCATGTTTTAGAAAAGATAGTTGGGGCAAATAGGATGTCGATGATCGACGGGTTCTCCGAGTACAATCAAATCGTCGTCAACGAACACGATAAAGAAAAAACAACCTTCACCACCCCTTGGGGTACTTTTATGTATGAGAAGATACCTTTTGGTTTAATGAATGCAGGTGCTACTGTCCAACGTGCTATGGATATTGCTTTCATTGGCGAAAGGGACAAATTTGTGGTTATTTATCTTGATGATCTAACCATTTTTTCTAAATCTGATGCATCGCAAGCAGACGTTTGAGAAATGTCGCAGGTTTGGATTGTCTTTAAACCCCAAAAAGTCTCACTTTGCCATGCAAGAAGGTAAACTCTTGGGCCATATTGTGTCTCGAGACGGAATTAAAATTGATCCTAAGAGGGTTGAAGCTATAGACACAATAAATATCCCTAGGAATGTAAAAGAGATTCAGTCATTCTTAGGAAAAATAATTTTTTTGAGGAGATTTATTCCAAACTTTGTTGAAGTCGTGAAATTGATCATAGATATGATGAAGAAGAACATCGAAGTGAAATGGACAGCAGAAGCCAAAGCATCATTTGCACGCATAAAGAAGGTTATAAGCGAGGCACCTGTACTGGCAAGCCCTAATTATCTAAAGGATTTTCTTATTTTCACGTTCGCCTCCGAACACACACTTGCCACGGTACTCCTCCAGAAAAATGAAGAAGGTTTCGAGCAACCGATAGCCTTTTTTAGCAAAAGTCTCAGAGACACTAAACTCAGATACGATGTAATGGAAAAACAAGCATATGCTATGGTGAAGGCATTAAAGCCTTTCAGAACCTACGTGTTTCATTCCAAGGTAATCGCTTACGTACCCACCAGCTCTGTAAAAGACATTTTGGTTCAATCTGATAGTAATGGCAAAAGAGGACGGTGGCTTGCCAAAATTCAAGAATTTGACCTAGAGATAAAACCGACGAGACTAGTAAAGGGACAAGGTTTGGCTAAACACTTAGCTGAATCAAATTTCAGAGCCCTCAAAATAAATAGCCTACAGGGATGTGAAGAGTGTGTGGACATGAATGAGCTCGATGAGAAAACAAGCGCAATCAGAATCGAAGAGAATTTTGCCTCATCTGATTAGTACAAAAACATATTGTCCTACCTGCTGACCTTGAAATGCCCGAGTGATTTATCCCCATCCAAAACCAGGACGCTAAAACTGCATATGGTCAAGTACTGTATATCCGAAAGGCAATTTTATTGGAAGGACCCACTTGGATTTCTATTGGTTTGTTTGGTTGAATCAAAAACAGAGAAGGTCATAAGCGAATTTCACGAAGGAGTGTGCGGGGGACATCACACTTGGAGGGCGACAACTTATAAGATCCTAAGGGCAGGGTATTATTGGCCAAAACTTTTCTCAGACGTCAATGCCAAATTCAGAACATGTAACCCTTGCCAATTGTTCGTAGGCAAGCATAAACTCCCAGCACTACCGTTGGTTCTGGTCAAAACAGAAGCCCCTTTTCAGCAATGGGGACTAGATTTTATAGGCGAAATTAAACCCCATTCTAGCACTCAACACAAATGGATCCTGACTTCCACAGATTACTTCACTAAATGGGTGGAGGCTATTCCAACCAGAAGGGCAACGGATTCGGTGGTAATATATTTCCTAGAAGATAACATTTTGTCTAGATTCGTCTGCCCCCGAAAGATAGTCACAGATAACGCCCAAGCTTTTAAATCTATGGCTATGATCAGTTTTTGCCAAAAATACAATATCATGCTTGGTCATTCCACGACATATTACCCCCAAAGAAATGGACTAGCCGAGTCTTCAAACAAGAGTTTGATCAATGTAATTAAAAAAGTGTTGAACGAGAATAAAAAATCTTGGCATGTGCATTTGAAATACGCTTTATGGGCGAATCAGATAGGCACAAAAAAATCTATCGGCACTTCTCCTTTCCAAATGGTCTATGGGACCGACGTGGTATTACCCATAAATCTAGCGCTTCCCATAATGAAACTTTGGCAAGATGAGAAAGAAGAACCAAATCATGTCACAAGAAGGATAAACGATCGAAGTACAACAGCACAGGGTCGAAGTGGACGAAAGGTTGCAGAAATACAAAGACGACATGGAAACGTTATTCGATCGTAAGGCCAAAGACAGAGAGTTTCTCCCCGACGATTTGGTTTTGAAATGGGATGCTAGGAAGGAAGACTCAGCAAAACACGGTAAATTCGATCATATTTGCTACAGACCGTTCAAAGTCGCAGCTCCCGAAGGAAAAAATTTGTTTCTATTAGAAAATCTGGACGGTAAAATCTTCAACGACCCTGTCAACGGGCGTTATTTAAAACACTATATGCAATAATTGGTTCCCAAAAATTTTCCATTGTATATACCAGTTTGTGTTTTCTTTCTATTTCATAATTTCTCTTTGGTAAGTTTACTTTCACCACTACTTAATTAGGTCAGTGATTTTTGTAGAAGTAGAGATACAGAATTTTTAATGCATTCAGCTCTTTTAAAAAGCAGTCTTCGTGTTTACAGGATTTCGACTTGCAACCCAAACGAACGAAAGGAGCAAGCAGAAAGTCATATATCGGAGAATAAATTCGCCAAAAACAGGTGATAGAAAAAGTTTTCTGTTATTTTAAAAGAAAACGAAATGGTAAGGCAAAGGTACTAATTCCTGAGAATTTTATTTTTTAAACGAAGGTCTCTAAAGCACCGTGACGGTCTCATAATTATGATGTTTTCGTTTGACTGGTTATTAAAAGAACGACTCCTTACTCTAGGTCCTAAGAGTTTCACCTAGACAAAGATAGGAGGTAATTAAAATAAGCAGAGAAAGTAAAGCGTCTCCGGAAAAGGGTCCCAAAAGGCGGTTTTAATCCATAATCTCTGTGTTTCGAATCCCAGTTTTCTCTCCACCCTTTTTCTGTCCTCGGACTTACCTTCTTAAAAAAAACCAAGCATCTTTCATGGTTCCATACATAGGGAGAAGATATTGAGTTTTAGCTTTGGAAGCTGTAAAGCAGATTTTAGAAAGTAAGTCAGTCTTCACAACCCCTCGGTCTCTTACTAAACAAAGTTATGCGTAGCTTGATCTTGACTCTTCTAGGTTTTTTAACAGTTTTCGAAGGATTGAGGCTTGCTCGATGGAATACCCCTGGAAACAATCTCCCCTTTTTCCCTGCAGGCTAAGGTTTTTTGAAAGTTAAGGGAAGGTTGGTATCGAGTAATCAAAGCAAGTTGACAGACCTCCACTGCAAATATTACACAGATATCATCCATCATACAAACTGATTGCCCCCACTTCGTGTTCTAAAAAGTAAATTATAAGACAGATGGTGAAAGGAAATTCATATTTGATTTCCCCCATCTAGTCCAAGGAGATAATGAAAGGAAATTCAAAAATGATTGCCCTCGTCTCAGCATTTAAATGCATAAATATATTTCGAAGTGGAGAAAGGAAATTCAGTAAAAAGGGCCAGATAACTTCACCGGGGTACTAAATAGGCTCGCTGGCAGTGAAGCAATATCTGAGATATCTATAAGGCTGTCATACGTGAATCTCACTCTACTCTGGTAATCAACTTTCTCGAAACCCGATCTACATCCCAAGTTCGGACAGGGCTCCCCGATTAAAAACATATAATTTACTTCGTTTGATGCAAGCCAAAAGCCACAAGATCTGTTGGATTTCCTAGGACTGTTTTGATTATCTTAAGGCAGACCCGAATTCAATAACGAGAAGGAGAAGGTCATGAAAGGGGATACAACTGAGTTTGGAACACATTTGAGTGTTGAAAAGCTTTTCAGAAGTAAAAGACGAAATCCCTTCTTCCCTCTGTATCCCCTTTCCTTAAGCAAGTTTCGCAGAAGTAAAACCAATGACTCCATTTACCCAATACAGGAAAGTGGTCTACTGTTCTTCCTGTCTTGCACGAAGACGGGATCCCCAGTTGGAGCCTATGTTGGAGCCACCTTTTTCAAATGGTTTAAATGTAATTTTTTTAAATCAAAGGTTGGCCTTTAAACTAGCTTTTACTTCGTGATCTTTACCCATTGAAAACCTCAGTAATCCCGACATGCGAAGTAGTGATGGCCTTTATACTCCCAAGTCACTAACTTTTAATCGTTAAATTAGATTTTTCACTTTTATATACCTCGGGATATCGCGCTTCGGGAGTTACAAGTCACACGGTTTCCAAGCCCTAATGCGCGAAGTAGTGAAACAACCTTAAAAGCTTACCCAGGTTAGCGCCGAGAGTAAATTTCCTTAAACCTTAGTTAAGTGTTGTCGGGGTTTCGGGTCTCGGCGATCGCTCTCCCCAAAAACCTTATCGTCATAACTACGATAAGCAAAGTCGCGAGATAGTTTCAAAAGTCACTCGGGTTAGTGTCAGGGGTAAGTTGTTTTAAACCGTAGTTAAATAATGTCGGGGTTTCGCGACTCGACATTCACTCTTCCAAGAAACTATACCTTCGTAGCCCCGAGTCGCGAAATCACAATATTAATTAAACATTGATTAATTAAATACTTAATCTGGATTATGTTTTTGCTTAACTAGCTCGTGTCATCGCGATCTTGGGTTTTAGGGGCTCGAAGGATAGGAGTGAAATCTCCCGATATGGCAAACGTTGAAAGGGTGATTAAAGTTTAAAGAAAACCTAATTAAAGAAGCTAAGCCAGATTAATCAGTGCATTAATACAAATATTAACATGCACCATCTACGGGGTAAATTTAAATGTTTCTTGCGCTAACTTGTGTCACAACCCATCAAAATTTATGGCATTTAATTGAAATGAGGTGAAGCGACAGGTAAAGATATTGTTTTTATTGCTAAATCTTTCTCTAAAAACGATTTGACCGTTCTGTTCATAAGGACGTCGGGGTTTTAAATGGTCGAGATATAGAGTTCTTTCTCTCATTGTTTCAAATTTCATTTCTATCTTGCGCAAAGAAGCTCTTCTCATCAGGCTAATCTCTGTATGTATTCACTTTTTTACTACAGGAGAGCTAAGTCAGAGTCCTCTATCATGGCCCCACGAAAAGCGTCAAAGGCGATTGATGAGAGTTCAGGGCAAGGCTCAGATATTGTTTCTGATACTTCACCCCGAAGTATTGATTCTGTTAGAACCTGGTCATACGTCTCTGAGGTTCTTCAATCCGAATTGGTGAACTATTCAGATGATTCCAGTGATAATGAGAAGGACGACTTGGCCACCAAATACAAAATCGTCGTTCAAGTAGAGATGCATAAGATAGCGGCCAGGCCACGACTCCTTCCCTATTATGATATGATCTGATGGGCGCTAGATCATGTGGATATCTCGACTAGAACTATTATCAGCGAGCAGAAGGTGGCCATTGGGACCTTTAGACCAGAACATTTGCAAGCGATGTACCAATTGTCACCCACACCAAACTTCTTACACAATGCCGAGTTTCTGGAAGGTTTTAAGCGGAAGGAATGCGAGAAATATGGTAGAAACTTGTCTGATCTGATCAAGGATTGGGTCTCGCACCCTGCAAAGTTCAGGACGGACGGTAAGGGAGTTTATTCAATCTCTTCCTTGGAACCGCAATTCAAATACATAGCAATGATGACCTGTAGGTTGTATGGGAAGGAGGACACCACACATTTTTTTCTCCCGTGGGTGCCTCTGATTCATACAGTCGCCGAAGGTTGTTCTTTCGAATGGGCCAAATTGTTGTCAGACAGTTTAACCAGCTGGATTACCGAATATCGGATGCAAAGGGCGAATGCGAAGGTCACTTCATTTTTTATGTCTGCCTACATCATGGATGTTGTTTGTTTCATGACGCCTTTCCCTCTAATGAGTTGGAGCTGGACTCCATCTGAGGCTAAGCCTATCCATGTCTACCACTCAAAAATTTAGGAAGATAAGGCCACAGAATTCATATACGAAATTTTCAATTGGGTAATGGTACCAATGCATGTCTCCATCTTCGGCAACCCACCGCCCAAGATTTCAGATAGCATCGCCACCAACTTGAGCAATGTGGTCGACTGGTACGTAGAGGCGGAATTTTCATACATCAGGGTTTTCGACACCTCTATTCCCCCATGTGCTCTACCATTATTCATACTAGATAGGCTGGTTTGTCGCGAAATCGCTAGGCAAACTGTGATTGGTGGCATAAGCAAGGAGCTTAAAGGATTTTTGAAGAAGGTTTGGCCACCCTTCCCCATGCATTTGAATACATATTCTTTATTAGATTTCAGACACGCAAAAGCCGAGGCAGTGGCTTTGGAGGATATTAAATTGGTCCACATTGAGTTCAAGAAGCATGACCCACACAGGATCATGGGTAATCACATGGCGAGTTGTGGCCTTAAAAGGTATGAACATGAGCATTATCCTCATGACGACATCTTCCAAGGGGTGAGATCCTATGTCGAGGTCCTAAATCGGATTCAAACCCTGTCGCCCGAGGAGATGGTTGATTTCTTCAAATTTTAGTAACACCGGCGGAGCTACCTTCCCCCAGTCTTACAGGGTAAGAACCCGCCGACTGCAGATGTACAAAAAACGGAAGCCAAGGGCTCCAAAGATTCAGGATTTGACCAAGAGGAACACCAGGAAAAAAAGAAGCAAACCGGGCGCTCGAAATACGAAGTCGAGATTCCCAACCCTCCAAGCAAGCCAGACTAGGTTGTTACCCCGGTGAAATCATCCAAGCAGATCGACAACCCCATCGTTTCTGTGACTCCCCTACAGTCCACAAAGGGGATCCCAGACATAGGATGGATTTTCGGCGAAGAACTAACACCCATAACTCTGGAAGAGTTGCCTCCAAACGAATTTTTCTTC
Source organism: Picea engelmannii (assembly GCA_009831015.1). Taxonomy (NCBI): domain Eukaryota; kingdom Viridiplantae; phylum Streptophyta; class Pinopsida; order Pinales; family Pinaceae; genus Picea; species Picea engelmannii. Next base: position 18,190 of record ML814521.1, on the reverse strand, counting down.
GATAAGAAGAGAAAGGTCGTTGTGAAACAAGAACTTTATCAAGAAGCAGGCACAGTAGCCAAGAAATTTAAAATCCTAACTGATGGGAGAGCCATGAAAAAAGAGGAATGTGCAACTCAAATAGCAGGGACATTGGGGGATTTTGCTACAACCAACCAATATTCTGTCGGGTCCCTAAAAGAACAGTTGAAGGGGGAAAACCGCTTGATCAAAACTTTGGAGGCTAAGTTGGTTACAGCAGAAGCAACCACTAGAGATCAGGCGAACATAGGTATAGATTTGGCTAGGACAATCGATCAAAAGGAAATCGAGCGGCTCAAATTTGATCTCGAACAGACACAGCATATGGCTCAGACTAGCCAATCATAGATAAGTCAGCAAGGAGAATTGATAGGGCAGTTACAGGCCAAGTTAAATTTTGTCGAAAGCCAGGTGATAGATATCGGGATATTCCAATTCCAAGCCATAGAAATCTAAAAAAGAGTGTCGGCAGCTCAACAAGATTTACTTGCTAAAGTGGAAACTATTCAAAACCACTGCCAACTCATTGATCAAGTACTGGAAAACATCTCCTTCGGAGAAAAAGAAGTTGGGGCAGCTCGGGTTGCTTTCCAAGAGGTTGTTATAGCCACGACAAAAAAGGAAATGGGCAGTAGTTCTAGGCTTTCCATCCCAGAGCAGACCCAAGGTAACATCTTGTTGAAGGCATGGGAGCGTAACATATCGGAAGGCAGACAACGAGATAAAGAGGTAAGAAACTCTTGTGAAGAAACTTTCGGCTTCATAGATGTGAGTTTGTTGGGTCTCTATAGTGAGAGCATCACTGAGACACAGGGCCAGATCAATATAGAGAAGCACCTGCTTAATATCAAGGAGAATGAGGAAAGAGAGTTGGTTGAAATATCACAGATAACCCAGACGGATATAGTGCAAGTAGATAAATGGCTAATAAAACCAAGTGTACATTTATGTTCTATCAGCGTCGAAGACCGATAGTTAGAAGGGAAGTTGCCACAATTAGTGAAAGATTGTTACACTTTTGAGACAAATAATCAAGCAAAACCTTTCAGGTTGATAGCCCAGTTGGTGGAGAGGTGCGTCACTTGCACCGAGCATGTGAAGGGGCAGGTTTCCGGTATCAAATAATGACAAGTGTCTGCCTGTTCTATTTTTAGAACTCGAAGAGCAAAGAAAGGAAGGTGCTCCATTTTCCCGAAAGAAGGACAGAGACAAAGAATTGAAACGTTTAATCTCCTTTTTGTAACCGTAAACCTCTGGAACGATTGATATTCTAGCGTATAGAAATTTGTATAAATATGCACTTTGAAGAAAGAAAAATGGATGGACCTTTTTTGGTCGATTGTAATAGAGACTTTCTCCTTTCTAAAATTAATACAAAGCGATCCAAAGATTCTTGATTCCGTCAAGACTGTGTTATGAGTTTGTTTCCTTTGTTTTTTCATATTCAATTTCATTTCGCATATATATGTCTGATGAATGTTTCACTGCAATTTAGTAAAACCTCTACTGTAGTGATCAATTTTTAGTCATCTATATTGTTTACAGTTTTTCCTCTGTATCGACTATCAACAGGTACAAGACCTGTGAACTCTTTAGATCTTCATATTTTATGCTTCGTCAGATTTTTCTCATCTTTTTCTCCTTTTGTTTACAGGGCAAGATTCTCCCTTGATAGGAGCCTCGCATTATAGACAGCTTAATTTTTTTCTCACATTTCACACACAATTTATTTAAAAGATAACTCAGTTACGGGAAAAGGCCTTTGGTTTGCATTCTATTTTTAATATTGGATTCAAAAGTTCTCTCTTATACGATCAAATTTTGAGGCAACATCCTAAACTTTGAACTCTCCTTTAATTTTTTTGTTCCTCTATGACTGTCCCCGTTGCAAGACAACCTAATATTGAACCCGGCTTGTCGGACCAAACCAGTATCGCTTTGAACCTTTTTGATACCATACTTAAAAAAACCATCACCTGGGTAGAACCGTTCTTGGGCAGCAATTGAACGGGATATAATCATCCAGGAACAGTTGGAAGCGAGACAACGACAACCTAGAAATCAGCCTTAGCTCCCTTCCCCGAAGGTTGATTCTTCCCCTTTTTATCTTTCACACCACTTTTGGATGCCTAGACCCTGTACTTTCTAAGCCTTAAGTACAGACTCTGGAACAACAGAAGGAATACATGTCAAGGGACAAACGTTACTCATGGCTTCCACGAGATCTTCACTAGATGGAAGAAAAGCACTCAGGAATGTATACATGTCGACGACCTCGATAGGAATAAGGCGATCATGCTCTACTAACCCTATCGAAGAGATCACCATGTAAACTACCGGATCTAATTCACAAAAGGTTGGGCTTACCATGAGAGGCTCATCTTCATTGGTAACTGAAGACATGGGAGATAATGCCACATAATTGACCTGTGGCGGGGGCGATACCATCTGCATATAAGAACCGTTTAGGGAGGTCATTGGGTTGGTAATCGAGTCAGGACCAACACATGAAAGTTGATCAATAACTACAATTCTTCCATCACGAGGGAAAGATATCACACGAAAAAAAGTGGGCGCAATAGCTTTCATGGCATAAACATAATCTCGCCCAATGAGCAAATCGAAATCCAAGGGGGTCCTGGACTACCATAACATCAATGAAGACAGTTTTCCCTCCCAAAGTTATGGGAAATTGAGGAAGGAATACTAAATGGTGACTGGTTCTTCTGTTAAAAGCTAACAGATTATGTGTAATTGGTACAAGCTGAGGATAACCGAAAGCTTTCCAAGCAATAGAGGATAAAATACTAACGGACGCACTGTTGAATACATTTTTATGCTTCCTTTTTCCTCTATAAACCACACTTTCGCCTCTATATCCATCCATTTTGTGTTCATTTCATTCCATATTGTCCATAAAACAGCTTATGCAAGGTATATTTATCATTCTTTAGCTTAAGAATTGAGTTTTTTTAATTTTGGCATTAAAATTGAAAATTTATCCGAAATTACAGGATTTGACTAAATCTCGTAATTGCTCCTAGCTTCGTGTACTTGCAGGACACCTAGGCGAAATCTAAGACTTGGGTCGTGTTCCCTGATGTACAAGGATGAATAATGAGCTATCAGCTTCGAGATCTGAGCCTTCCAGATATCCAGTCAACGCTGGTCAAACAGGGCCACTTCCAAGAGAAACCTTCATCTTTTCTAGCAATAGTCCATAGTTGTCTATACTTTGGACATGGATACCAGTGATGATTTTCCTTTCAGTTTTTGTGAAAAAATATCTTAGACAAATGGAACACTGTCGGTTTAGTATTATATAAGATACTTCTTTTTTACTCAAGGGTAGTAGATGTAAACAAATTATATTTACTAATATAATTGAGCAAATTATCTATTGAAAAAAAAAAAAGTGTACACTTTATAAACACATAGTTACATTTTATAGTTATATTTAAACATTACAAGTTTTGAGTTCAAAATTAATTTGAATAATTCATTGGAAAAATTATTATATTTAAACATTACAAGTTTATTTATATTATACGTTAGCTATTTGACTAGTAAAGTCTACTGAGGTATACATACCCTACCCCCTTTAGATTTAAACTTGTGACCTCTTAGGAGGAAACACATGTTCTTAACCATTAGGCCCACTCAAATTATATAATAATATACACATTACATATTAAACATAATTTAACTTTTAAATATAACAATAGATTTTAAAAAATTAAAACACAAATTTTATTAATTAAAAATATTTAATATAAAATAAAATAAAAAATGTTTTTTATTAAAAATAATTTAATATTAAAACCTAAATCAAACCTATTACAACCTTAACCTTATACCTAAATTTTACCCAACATGAAAACTCAACTTATCTAACATTCCATTAATTCATAAATTATGACATATTACATAAATAAATAAAATTTATTTTAAAAAATAATTTTTAAATTAATAAAAAATATTTTAAAAAATCAAGTTTTGAATTAATAAAAACCAATAAATTATAAAAAAACCAAAAAAACAATATATAGAAAACAGTTACACATCACTTATTCCATTTAATGTTTACTTGGGATGAAATTTGACATCATTTAACCTTTATTTGGGATGAAATTTGATGAGCAAATTGTCCATTAAAAGTTCTTCTAAATGATAAACATTTTTAGTTAAATAATTTATTAAAATGAAGAATTTGTTGATTAAATATGTTAAAAATATTTAGTTAAATCTGTTTAATCTATTAAAATGAAAAATTTGTTAATTGAATACTTAAAAAAAGTTAATACAAACCATCAACATTTTTAATTAAATCTTTCAAAACCATCATCTGAGTTGCGGAAATCATCAAATTTACAAGGAAGAATCACTTTTTACAAGTGGGTTAATGGAACTAAAGGTTCCAAGAGACACCTTCATCTTTTATAGCAATAGTCCATAGTTGTCTCTACTTTGGACATGGATACCAATTATGATTTTCCTTTCAGTTTTTGTGAAAAAAGATCTTAGACAGATGGAACACTGTGAGTTTAGTATTATATAGGATACTTCTTTTTTACTCAAGGGTCATAGATATGTAAGGATTTATATGCGGAAATTACTTTTTAGAATCTTTCAGATATTATTTGGATAGTTTTTATCCTTTCTCTTGATTTTGGGTATGGATAAAATTATGTAAACAAATTATATTTACTAAGATAATTGAGCAAATTATCTATTGAAAAAAAAAAGTGTACACTTTATAAACACATAGTTACATTTTATAGTTATATTTAAACATTACAAGTTTTGAGTTCAAAATTAATTTGAATAATTCATTGGAAAAATTATTATATTCAAACATTATAAGTTTTTTTATATTATACGTTAGCTATTTGACTAGTAAAGTCTACTGAAGTATACATACCCTACCCCTTTTAGATTTAAACTTGTAACCTCTTAAAAGGAAACACATGTTCTTAACCATTAGGCCCACTCAAATTATATAATAATATACACATTACATATTAAACATAATTTAACTTTTAAATATAACAATAGATTTAAAAAAAATTAAAATCCAAATTTTATTAATTAAAAATATTTAATATAAAATAAAATAAAAAATAATTTTTATTAAAAATAATTTAATATTAAAACCTAAATCAAACCTATTACAATCTTAACCTTATACCTAAATTTTCATGAAAACTCAACTTATCTAACATTCCATTAATTCATAAATTATGACACGAAATTTTTAAGAACTAGTAACTAAATTAGAGAACGATGATATTACATAAATAAATAAAATTTATTTTAAAAAATAATTTTTAAATTAATAAAAAATATTTTAAAAAATCAAATTTTGAATTAATAAAAATCAATAAATTATAAATAAACCAAAAACACAATGTATAGAAAACGCTTACACATCATTTATTCCATTTAATGTTTACTTGAGATGAAATTTGACCTCATTTAACCTTTATTTGGGATGAAATTTGATGAGCAAATTGTCCATTTGGATTAAAAAAAGTTCTTCTAAATGGTAAACATTTTTAATTAAATCTGTTAAATCTATTAAAATGAAGAATTTGTTGATTAAATATGTTAAAAAAATTTAGTTAAATCTATTTAATCTATTAAAATGAAAGATTTGCTAATTAAATACTTAAAAAAAATTAATACAAACCATCAACATTCTTAATTAAATCTGTCACCTTCATTTTTTCTAGCAATAGTCCATAGTTGTCTCTACTTTGGACATGGATACCAGTTATGATTTTCCTTTCAATTTTTGTGAAAAAAAGATCTTAGACAGATGGAACACTGTCGGTTTCCTATTATATAGGATACTTCTTTTTTACTCAAGGGTCATAGATATGTAAGGATTTATATCCGGAAATTACTTTTTAGAATCTTTGAGATATTGTTTGGATAGTTTTTATCTTTTCTCTTGATTTCGGGTATGGATAAGAAGATGTAAACAAATTATATTTACTAATATAATTGAGCAAATTATCTATTGAAAAAAAAAAAAGTGTACACTTTATAAACACATAGTTACATTTTATAGTTATATTTAAACATTACAAGTTTTGAGTTCAAAATTAATTTGAATAATTCATTGGAAAAATTATTATATTTAAACATTACAAGTTTATTTATATTATACGTTAGCTATTTGACTAGTAAAGTCTACTGAAGTATACATACCCTACCTCCTTTAGATTTAAACTTGTCACCTCTTAAGAGGAAACACATAACCATTTTTTTTTTGTTTGTTAATTTGTGCAGGACCTGCGATTAACCTGTGGCTTGAAAAACCGCGACTCAGGGGCATCTAAGCCGTCAAAATCACCCGGGGATCGCACCCGCCCTGAGCCACACCAACCCTTAACATGGTTGGATTTTTTGTCCCCGCAGGTTTCGAACCGGTGACTTTAACATCACGGACTCTGTTCTTAACCATTAAGCCCACTCAAATTATATAATAATATACACATTATATATTAAACATAATTTAACTTTTAAATATAACAATAAATTTTAAAAAATTAAAACACAAATTTTATTAATTAAAAATATTTAATATAAAATAAAATAAAATAAACGTATCTAACATTCCATTAAATCATAAATTATGACACAATTTTTAAAAACTAGTAACTAAATTAGAGAACGATGATATTACATAAATAAATAATTTTTATTTTAAAAAATAATTTTTAAATTAATAAAAAATATTTTAAAAAATCAAGTTTTGAATTAATAAAAACCAATAAATTATAAATAAACCAAAAAAACAATGTATAGAAAACGCTTACACATCACTTATTCCATTTAACGTTTACTTGGGATGAAATTTGACGTCATTTAACCTTTACTTGGGATGGGTTAAAAAAAGTTCTTCTAAATGGTAAACATTTTTAATTAAATCTGTTAAATCTATTAAAATGAAGAATTTGTTGATTAAATATGTTAAAAAAAATTTAGTTAAATCTATTTAATCTATTAAAATGAAAGATTTGTTAATTAAATACTTTAAAAAAATTAATACAAACCATCAACATTCTTAATTAAATTTGTCAAAACCATCATCTGAGTTGCGGAAATCGTCAAATTTACATGGATACCAGTTATGATTTTCCTTTCAGTTTTTGTGAAAAAAGATCTTAGACAGATGGAACACTGTCGGTTTAGTATTATATAGGATACTTCTTTTTTACTCAAGAGTCATAGATATGTAAGGATTTATATCCGGAAATTACTTTTTAGAATCTTTCAATATTCTTTGGATAGTTTTTATCTTTTCTCTTGATTTCGGGTATGGACAAGAAGATGTAAACAAATTATATTTACTAGTATAATTGAGCAAATTATCTATTGAAAAAAAAAATATACACTTTATAAACACATAGTTACATTTTATAGTTATATTTAAACATTACAAGTTTTGAGTTCAAAATTAATTTGAATAATTCATTGGAAAAATTATTATATTTAAACATTACAAGTTTATTTATATTATATGTTAGCTATTTGACTAGTAAAGTCTAATGAGGTATACATAACCTACCCCCTTTAGATTTAAACTTGTGACCTCTTAAGAGGAAAGACATATTCTTAACCATTAGACCCACTCAAATTATATAATAATATACACATTACATATTAAACATAATTTAACTTTTAAATATAACCATAAATTTAAAAAAAATAAAATACAAATTTTATTAATTAAAAATATTTAATATAAAATAAAATAAAAAATGATTTTTATTAAAAATGATTTAATATTAAAACCTAAATCAAACCTATTACAACCTTAACCTTATACCTAAATTTTACCCAACATGAAAACTCAACTTATCTAACATTCTATTAATTCATAAATTATGACACGAAATTTTTAAGAACTGGTAACTAAATTAGAGAACGATGATATTACATAAATAAATAAAATTTATTTTAAAAAATAAATTTTAAATTAATAAAAAATATTTTAAAAAATCAAGTTTTGAATTAATAAAAACCAATAAATTATAAATAAATAAATAAAACAATGTATAGAAAACGCTTACACATCACTTATTCTATTTAACGTTTACTTGGGATGAAATTTGACGTCATTTAACCTTTACTTGGGATGAAATTTGATTAGCAAATTGTCCATTTAGATTAAAAAAATTTCTTCTAAATGGTACACATTTTTAGTTAAATCTGTTAAATCTATTAAAATGAAGAATCTGTTGATTAAATATGTTAAAAAAATTTAGTTATATATGTTTAATCTATTTTATTTTTTATTTTAAATAAAAAAAGGGCAGAGCCTTCTATACTATATTATCAAAAATTGTAACAAAATGTACAAAACCAAGATTCTGAAACTGTCAAAATGCTGCCGGAAACCGGAAACCAGCATTGACGCCAAGCATAAACAGCTGTAATCTATTGGCACCTGTCCTGCCCGGAGGAAACCAG